>JAODPA010074047.1:0-109549 GCA_025585075.1 Nepenthes mirabilis
AATATATAATTAACTATATAAATAATAATTATAATAGCTATTGGCTACCCTGACTAATTCCGGCCCCTCCTCCCTTTCTATATAAACGCCTCTCCACTCTGCCCTTTCCGCCACAACTACGTCCTCTTTCGCCTCTTCCTCCTCTTCTCATCTACATCTTTCCATAAATCGGAGAAGCCATACCTGCAATTTTGACTGCCTTTGGCCTTCAGTGATCATCAGCAGCAACAACAGTTCTCAGGTTTCGTCTGGTAATCGAAGAGCAAGGTGATGGTTGAGAAGGAGGACTTGCGACTGAGCCTGAGTTTGAGTATGTCTAATCATGTTGGTAGCTGTAATAACAATCGCAGCAATTGGAATCATTCTTCTCTTCGTTTGAATCTCGTGTCTTCGATGCCTTCTCCGGCTCCTGCCTCGCAGTTCACTCCCTTTCAGAAGACTTTCGGGAACGACTCCCTTCCTTACTCCGGTACGCCATCTGTTGCCGATCTTCTCCTGATTTCGCTCTGATATATCTGAGTCTCTCGCCTGAATGTTCTTTTTCAGATCCGATTCTGTGCTTTCTCTGCATCGTGAGAGTGTCATATTTCTATCACAAATTTTGGCATCTAACTTTTGTTTCTGATGCTTTTTGGAGGCAAAAATGTGTTTTATTTTCCTGTGATGCCCTTGATTTAATTCAACTTTTTTTTTTTCAAAATTCTTTTTTTTCCTTTTTAGTGAAGAATACTTGAATAACTGGTTTGTTAATCGGATCGTTTTCTCCAAAAATCAAGAACATTTTTTTTTATGTTTTAGATCGTGATTTCTATCTCCGTTCCTTTTTGTTGCGATGTTATCGGGACATGCAGATCGGAACTCGGAATCCTATAGAGCAGGAGAGACGAGATCGTTCTTAAGAGGAATAGATGTGAACAGACCGCCGGCGAATGCTGACGAGGAAGAGGCCGGAGTTTCATCACCGAACAGCACGATCTCCTCCGTCAGCGGAAAGAGAAGCGAGAAGGAGAACAACTGCGACGATCACGAAATCGAGAGAGGATCCTCTCGCGGTGTCAGCGACGAAGAGGACGGCGACACCTCTCGCAAGAAGCTCCGCCTCTCCAAGGACCAGTCCGCCATACTGGAAGACATCTTCAAAGAACACAACACGCTCAACCCCGTAAGTAATAATAACCTGTCCGGTTTCATCTAGTAAATTTGTTTAATCAGGAGGGGCATATTCGTCCTTAAACTAATATACTAGTCTTTGTTTTCCGTTTGTGCCCCTTCATCAGAAGCAGAAGCTGGCTTTGGCCAAGCGTCTCGGCCTCCGCCCCCGTCAGGTAGAGGTGTGGTTCCAAAACAGAAGGGCAAGGTCAGTGGCTCTTTCGTCACTTCTGCCATAACCAAAATCACACTTTATTTTCCGATTTTGCCTTCCTGATCCGATTCTTCTGCTGCTTTAAAAAACAGGACGAAGCTGAAGCAAACGGAGGTGGACTGTGACTTTCTGAAGAGATGCTGCGAGCAATTAACGGAGGAGAATAAGAGACTACAGAAAGAAGTCCAAGACCTGCGCGCGCTGAAACTTTCCCCACAATTCTACATGCAGATGACACCTCCGACCACCCTCACCATGTGTCCGTCGTGTGAGCGCGTCACCCTTCCGCCACCCTCCTCCGCCGCCCAGCCCTCAGATCCGCCTCCCAATCAAGTAGCTGCAGCCCACCCCCAGCCCCTCTGGGTCGGGGCCCCGGTCCCCTTCCCGCCTTTCGAAAACCCTTCATCCTCGACCGTAAACTTTTAGCCTCGGCAGGGTTATGTCGGTCATTTTAATATACTCCTCGCTTTTGAACTACGAGGAGGACAAATATGTAATTTCGCATAGCTGTAAGATTATGATAATTTTCCCAGGGAAAATGAATTAATTTTTAGGGTGAAAAAAATTATATCTGGTGGGTCTGAATATATTTTAGCTTTATTGACCCCATCAATCACGCATCCCCTCTGCTTTTTTTTTTTTTCTTCAACTGGAATATTTATGCATAAATTTTGTTATTAAATTATAATTACTATTAATAAATAAATTAATTAATAAATTTATTAATTTTTTGTTCTTGGAAAGTCTTATAATAATAATAATAACAAAGAAGGGGGGAAGAATGGAACGAAGAAGGAGTGGAAAGAGGGAGAAGCGGCCAGCCGATCTTGCTGCGACATCGCCTCCTTCTCTTACTGAGCAGTTGAAATAGCTAACATTTCTTCTTCCTCTTGATTTGCTAACTTCGATTTCGTTACTCCCAATTCCTTAAAGGCCATTTCGTTCCTTTTCTTCCACTTCTCTCTCGGTGGTGGCTACGAGTAAATCAAGAGAAGGCAAGAACCAGGAAAGAGTAGCCAAAGATCTTATTGTTGCTGCTGCCAAGGAACGTCACCGGGATTGTTGAAACCGCTGTCGTTGGCCTTCCTCACTAATCAGGCAAGTTGAATTGAGTTTTGTTCGAAATCTTTCTATTTTGCAATGCTCCAATTCTTGCAAGTAAAATTATTAATTTCAACAAATAAATTCTTCCATTTTCATTGTTGATAATTATATTTTGTTGCATACTTTGATTTTTGTGGAAATCATATTGTATCCTTGATTTTGGAGCGGAAGATGGAAAAACAGAGCAACGGCTCGACCTAGTGGAAGATCCGAAATTTTGAGGGATTCACGTCAAATTGGGAGACGAAGTTTTGTGGGTTAACTCATTAAAATCATTGTTTGTCAAATTGAAAATATAAAAATTTAGTTTGTTTTGAATTCAGTAGAAAAATGTCAAGGAGACGAAGAACAAAGCGCTGTGCTCTGTTTGAGGCTTTAATTCGGTTACGATAGGGTTGAATGACTGCTCATCAATTTGGCTTACATTAGGGTATCCAATGTTGGAGTATAAATATAGAACTTTTGAAATTATCTTCTATTGCTTCGGATTTCTTGAGGAAGAGCAGCGGTTGATTTAAATGTAAGATAATTGTGTGGCTAAAACAACCACAAATGCGGAATTTAAAATCGATTAAGTATACATCCGGCTATTTGATGCTCTGTTTTTCAACTTGCGATTCGGACGGGCTCCGTGCTTCTGGACACTCCTTNGAATTAGTTTCATTAATATTAATTAAATTATTATTTAGATTAGTATAAAAATTAATTAAATTTGTTTAATTAATATTAATTAATATCAAAATAATAATCAAAAGCGAAATTTACCCCCCAAAATATGAGATTGGGACACTGTAATGCGTACGGACATTATTGAATTCCCATTCAACGGTTTTTTTCTTTTTATTATTAAAAAAATAAAAAAAATATTTGTTATTAACAGAATAAACGGGTGACATTAAAACCAAATTTAACGGACGCCTGGAGCGCCCATCGTTTACCAAATTACTCCGTACAGCCCTTCATCTGCTACGGATGTCTAAACTAAATTCAACCCTACCATCCAAAGCGCACGCACGGTGCAACCGTCCCCCCCTTTTCTCTTCCTCTGTCAAGTTGTCAGCCTTCTCTCGTATTTTCCCTAATCAATGTTGTGAGTTGAATCGGTGGAATGGGGAATTGAGAGGGGAGTCCAGCAGCCGTGAGTTATGCTTCGAGCTAGGTAACTGAAGCAATTTATTAGAGAGAGGTTGGAAGCTGTTGCGGTTACGGCTACATGGTAGTGTGAAGGATTTGCTGCAGTCCTGACGAAGCCGACTGCCATTGTAGTGGAGCTGCTACTGTTAGTGCCGAGAGAAGCAAGTAAAATTCAGGCAAGAGAAATTTCTCTCCATTTTCTATGATTTTTTACATCTTTTATCATCAGTTTGTTGCCTAAACTTTATAAATATAGTTGGTTAACTTATTATACAAAACTTTGTAAATAGAGTAGCCTAACTTGTTATACAAAAATCATGGCCGCATTTTATGCGCCTTTGGATGACTATAAATCACGCGTAGTGTACCGTGAACAGTGGCCGGTCGGGAAGAAGAAGGACAGTGTTTATGGGAAGATTTTGCTAATTTTCTTCTAACTTGGAGGTCATCGTTACAATGTTTTAAAACTGTGTTTACCCCAACTAAAGAAGAACAGTGTATATGGGGAGATTTTGCTAATTTTCTTCTAACTTGGAGGCTATCGTTACAATGTTTTCAAAATGTGTTTACCCCAACTAAATTACTGTTTTTATACTACTGACATTTGCAGTATAATTTTTCACTGATGGAACGTAATTTTGATTTCCAAGGTGTTGAAAGTCGAGTACCAAAGTTGCTTTGGCAATCACAAGAAGCTGCTAGTTCAGCGGCAGTGGTGACAGCAATTTTTCGCTTGTCCGTTTACATCTTAAACTGTTATGTTTGTACTTGCACGTATTACTCTTAATCTATATATTACATAGATTAATAGTAAATTACTGGTTCTCGGTTTTGAACTGTTGAAGCGGTAGAATCGAGTGACGAAATAACCTTGACAATTACAAAAATCAGGCTTCAGATTTCAGTGGTTGCGATCGATTATGTTCAGGTTAGTCATTTATGTGATAAATAATATATTCGTTACTGTATTTTTGCTGATTTTACTATTTGATATGTGTACTTTAATAGTGTGTCATTGAAATGTGATTTCGGTGAGCCGAAGACGTAGAAAATCAGCAACAAATACTGGACTGGACACTGAGTATGGAAATCCGCTTAGTATTTGTCCTGAAACTGCTACCACGGTTCTGTTTTTTAATTTAACGTGGCCGTTAAATTAAAAGTTGGAGCAAAATATGATATTAGGTAAGGTAGATGTGTTATGGTATTGCTGGATTAGTGTTGGGTCATATTAGACTAATTGGAATTTTGGGAGCTAGTTTGGTAGTGAGAAAAAATAATATATATTTTATAGCCTTTGAAATGAGATTAATACACCAGTAAGGATTGGTCAAAAATTTATTATTCTTAGATTCTTTCTCAATTTTTCAGTAATCATTTCTTCGCGCTGATTTAGTTTGTGTGTGTGATATATTGACTATTTATGGTTAAAGTAGAGAAATTTATATTATGACACTACGGTATCAAGGAATATGAAACCTATAATACCATGATATAGTTTATAATTGCCCGATACTAATTTTCATATCCTGGAGGATTAAGGTCATTTGGAAAGATTTTATAGTTTTATGAATAAAATGCGTTGAAATGTTATACCTGTTATATAGAATTGTTATTTATATTTCTTATGCATTATCTAGAATTGGCTTGCTGCGTTATGTGCTGTTGTATGTCAGCCTGTTCCATGGTGAAAAAGAAAACATGCCAAACTGGAACCAAGCAATTTTCAAGAGTTCAATGTCAGGTTTGTGCTGAATAAGTCCATAATAGTGTAGAAGACATTAATTCTTTAAATAGTCGAGAACTGTCACTCTTCACCGTTAGTTGCCATGAGCTCAAAAGGGCAGCATTACAAGACAAAGGCAAAAAAATTAAGGGTTGGGACTTGGGATCGCAATAGTCGTATGACAAATCTAATGTGGAATCATTATTAATGAGACATATGACCTCCATAAGTGAACACATGTTGCCAAGTCTCAAAGTATTATGTCAAGTCATTTTATGAAAGCTATATAAATCCATGTGCACGAAATAAAAGTATCACCCAGACATATTGGGGTTTTTAACAACATACTTTTCCAATATAATTCTGGGCAATTTTGTGCCAATTTAGATATTCTTGTGGGATTGCCACTTCCATTGCAAAAAAAAAAAAAAAAAAAACCTTAAATAAATAAATAATTATATATATATTTTGCAGTTTGAGGGTGGCCTAGGTGGTTGAACAAACAGCACTCAAAAAGCTAGACAGGATAATTCTCATCTAGTGTTTTGCCAAGTGAGAAGCCATGGCTATTGACTGTCTTGTGCTCGGTAATCTCCTCAATTTGTCTCATCTTCTACATACTTTTCCTGAATTGTTTGATCTTCAAAGATTTTGAAGTTTTAATGGACTTGAAATATGTGCTGTTGGTGTTAATAGGGGCAGGGCAAGAAGTAGGGAAGAGCTGCATGGTGGTGAATATAAATGGGAAGAAGATTATGTTTGATTGTGGAATGCATATGGGCTATCTCGACAATCGCCGTTATCCTGATTTCTCTCTCCTCTCCAGTTCCAGTGATTTTGATAGTGCCATCGACTGCATCATCATCACTCACTTGTACTCATTCTCTCACTCACTGTGTATGGCTTCCTTGGTTGGACGAAGAACATTTTGTGCTAGAAAATAATCCAGAAAAATAGTGGTGTCATTGTTTTTTGTGTTTGATCTAAGGAAAATATATTTCATTCGAGAATGCTTTCCATGTTTAGTACAATGGAAAATTGGTTGTAGTATCATGGTAGTGGTATTGGTGGTAGGATGTTGGTGGGGTTGTGATTTTGATTGTAGTTGTGATGGGATAGGGTTTGTAGGGGTGAGTTGTGTGCTGATGTGGTGGTTGGATAACACTGACAATAGTTGTGGTGGTCGTTGGAAAGAAGTTAATAAAATTGTTGATTGGATGGAAATTATTTTCCATGTATTATGTTGTACCAAACGAAGGAAATTGACAAACTATTTTTTTGTCCTACCTAACTGAGACTAAGTGAAATAATTGTGCCCTTATTGTTAATAGCACTTAGTGCCTAATGAAAGGGGGATAAAAAGAGTGTGTTTGACTAGGTTATGGGGATGAGTTATTTTGATGGATTTATGTGCTGAATTATAGCACAGACACATTGTGTTCAAGTGAGAAAGGGAGTGAAACTTAGGAGGAAGAGTGAAGAAAGGGGATGAGGATTAGAGTTAAGGAGAGAGAGACGGGGAGGATAAATTGGAAGGGGGAATCAAAATTTTCATTTCATCTGTGACCCCTAACAATGATGGATCAAGGTGGTTATATAGCCTAAGTAACCCTCTCATAGCTCCTGATGAAATTTCCTTATCATTTTGTAGCATACAATTACAGCTGTTCCTTACAACTACCTACCTACAACAGACCTATTAACACACCTCCAACAGCCATTCATTATGTTGTCATTTACTTCGTAACATCCAACCTCACTTCTTCAAGAATTAATTACTGTTATATTGGTATTTGATAGTTTTGTAGTCATTTTGCAGTCATTTGGATCATGTCGGTGCTCTGCCTTACTTCACAGAAGTTTGTGGGTATCATGGACCTATTTATATGACAGTATGCTCTCAGAAACTTGCCTCTTACATTTATTTGCTTGTTAAACATTTGGTTGCTATAGCATTTGGAACAACTCCACTCCATCTATTAAATTGTGGTAGAGAAAGGGCTGTTGCGAGATTCAGTTGTTGGCTTCTTAAGAAACAATCCCTTACCTTTGGGGACACCTTGTAGCACTTGTAGGTGCTAGTCCACTCTTGACTCCCCTGTTTTTTCTTATAACAAATATTTAAAGAAAATTGCATTGCAGTATCCAACAAAAGCATTGGCTCCTTTAATGTTGGAGGATTATCGAAAAGTTATGGTTGATCGAAGGGGAGAAGAAGAACAGTTTACTTCCGATCATATCATCGCTTGTATGAAGAAAGGTAACATGATTCTACGTAATACTTGCAGTTCTTTTTTGTTTGTCTCATACTGTTTTTCTTCTGCTGCGGTTATTTCTTCCTTTCTCAGTCTTGTTTGTATGGGGCCAATTTACAGGAAAAATCCAATTTCATTAGCTGCAACATTTAGAAATTTCATTTCTTGGATTGTTTTAAGATAATTACATAAACTACAGCAGTTGGCCATTAGAAAATCTTCCTGTTAGCCGACTACAGCTTCTCCTTGCCTTGCTATGGACTTGCCAATAATTAATTTTTAGTTTGCTGTAGAAAGTGGATTGGGTTCCTATATTTCCCTTATTGCTTTGTAGGCGGATTCCAATCTTTGTAGTTCTCAAACCTGGTGCATTTCTTTCTAGTTTTTCCTTATTGTAGCTTTAAAATCTTTCCTTCTATGCTTAGACGGCTGTGGGTGAAGGGTTGAAGAGCACGATGTATAGTATCACTTTTTGCACTTGCTAATTTAGAGCTGCACTTACTCTTTGGACTTGCTTGGTCAGGTCTATCACCATTAAAGAGTTTGAAGTGTGAAGAGAACAAGAAGACTTCAACTATAGGCCAAACCAGACTAAGATTGATGCTGGAAGTACAAAAGATACGTAAGGGTTTTAGGAAAACCTCAAACATTGAATAATAATAAGATAGCAACCTACATAGAGTCTTGAAAGGCTATTTACTATACGGTTATGGCAGCCTACAGATCCCATCCCTTAACTACAATGAAACCTATCTAATCCTAGCAGTCCATTCTAACTAGAGGTCAGATGCTAGGTAGATGGCTGCATATAAACTAACAGAAATAGAACAACAAAATGAAATGAAGAAAAATGCTTTAGCATTGATCTCCCCATGTCCAAAAAGAACTTGGCTACAACGAAAAGCTATTGGCAACATCACCATACATATATGGATCAATCTTCATCAGTTTCCCTTCATAATCCAAGTACTCTCTTTAGCTCTTGCCTAAGCATTTTACCAGAATCTTCTATATTGGTTGCCCATTCTCACTTCTTTGACATCTAACTCATCTTCAATCACATCTTGATGCGCCTTTGCCTATTGGAGAACTTGATCTTTAATGGGAACCACTCTGTCATCAAATCTACAAAAGCTTATACATCAGAAACAATAGAGTTCTCTATTACACAATGATTAGAGCTGATTTTCTTCAACACCTTACATGCTCCAAATTCCTTGACAAGCTTGTGATAAGTGCCTTTAGGAAACTATTCTCCCCACAAGTGACAAGTACATAGTCATTTTCTTTGAATTCCTTGACCTGGCGATGTTGAAGCTTGGGATGTTGAATGCCTAATTGCTTGTTTTTATAGTTGCTTTTACCTCCTCATGGACCAATCAAATGAGTTCAACTGATGAAAATCTCTCCATCATCAGTCAGTCTAGCCACTGCCTGTGGTAATGGTACTACGTAGAGCTCATGTGGAACCTCCATCTGTATCCATCTTGAACTGGAATCTTCCTTATGGTTCGATTTATTGAAATGTTGTAGGCAAATTCAGCTTGTTGTGTTGCAAAAATCATGTCTTTACACTGTTTCAAAAATCAGGCGACCACAACAAACATGGAATGCAAACCTTTTGCAGTTTTTCGAAGTCCAACATCCAAGGCACTCTGCACTTAAATGAACCCGAGGCACTTTAAGGCTTAGTTAAAGCAGTGTACTTCCCTGTATTTTGTGCCCTCCCTTTCCAATTTGTGAAGCTAGAGACCTTCTCACTAACTTGTGCACCTTTATACATACTTGGCTAATGATAGAGATCTCCAAACATTGCCCTCGTCATATCTCAGCCAAGTGTCCTAAGCATTACCATGAAGTTCTTTAATGGTCTGCTCATGTAATGACTGTTATGTTGAATTGCAAGTGCACCATAACATAATAAGTAATAAAGTGAGAAATCGGGTATCGTCCCCTAAAGGATTGAATTTTTACTAAGTATTAAAGTGAGTCTTATCCTTATATTATCCGAATAACTAAATCAAATGTGGGAATAACTTAGTGACTAACAGCATAACTAGTCACCATGGAAATTGCACTAAATAAGGTTGAATTCAATAATGAGAGATATTAGGGTTATTTTTGATTTCACCTAGATATTTCTCTGTGTCACCTTTCAAATTTTCATGCATAATATTTAATCACAAGATAATTAAGATAGCAAGGGCATTTAATATTCCATGTTAGGTTTCATCAAAACTATAGTCAAATATCCATTCAATGTATCTCTATGTGAATAAAGTATGTAACCATGCATGAAACTTAATATATCTCTTTAAATATCACACAAGTCCTTGCTACATCTCTATCTATATTGCAACTTATGTTGTTTCTCTCAATATGAAATGTGTATGTATCTTTTCTTGGTCTTAACATACAATATTAAATTATTCAAATATTGATGAAGCATTTCAAATTACTAAGTATAAAGAGAAGCAATCATAAAGAGAGAATATTGTATTATGAACAAATTTCAAAAGTACATAGTTTAACTGCATCTAAAACCCTAGTAATTAAAGCTTAGTTCATCTTTTTATAGATAACAAACATGGAATTATTGATGTTCATAATTTTAAGGACTAAAGAAAATCTTTCTTTCTTTATCTGCCATGTGAGAAGCTCTCTTCTATTTTTCTTTGTAAACAACCCTTCTTCCCCGCTTCCCTCCCGCACCCCCCCTCCCCCCGCGTGTGTGGAAAACAACCTCTTTTAAATAATAGTCAAGGTCTCCCTACTTTGCACTAGTTTTTCTTTTGTGTTGCCTAAATTTTTGAAGTAAAATTTTGTTGAATTGATCTTCACATTTTCCTCCCAATTAAGACCTAAACCTATCTATTTTTGTGGTTTTTCAAAATTTACTTATCTTGCACGTGTATTTTATACCAAAATCATTATAATCTCGAGACCTGTAAAGACAAAAGTGTAGAGCTCCAAATAAGCTTAAACACCAACAAAGCTGGGGTGAGGTAAAATGACGATTTTGCCCCTTGTTCCTTCAACAAAACAATGAATAAAAATTTATTAAATGTCACTTAAATAGGAGAATTTATTATAAGATAGGTTCTGAATACCCCCAAACTCATGTTTTGCTAGTCTTGAGCAAAATTAGAAAAAAAAAAAAATATAACTAAAATGGGTTAGTGAAAGTACACATGGAAGTTTAGGTTGAACTATCCAAAATTCTTTTCAAAGATTGCATGAGGTGTATAGCTCAAAAGAAAATTTAGATATAGTAGTGTACAAGCCCAACTTTCTAGGTTGCCTGATGTAATATTATTCCTCCTGTGTGTGTGATATCCGTTAACAACTTCGACGATTGATCCTCAGATCAATTCAAGCAAACTAGTAGATGAATTTCGGAATGTGAACTCCATATGCTTGCTTTTCATATCATCACTCCCACTAATGTACACAAATGTACTGTTAAAGATCAAAAGGTCTTTTTGAGCTTTTATCATTAGGCATAGGATTGGTTAATCAAAGAAAGGATAAGTTTACAAAAGCAAGAGAACTTTAAGATTTACATGATCGAGGAAATAGTTTTAATGCCATGGAAAATTTTTTTGTTATCATCTCCTAGAGAAGTTATGCAACTTCTTGATGTTCATTGAACCAATGTACTGGAAATATCTTAACACCCCATTTAGCTAGATACAAATAAGCAAGAAAATACTATAGTGGAGGTGTCTTAGAATGTCAACCATATATTTTTTTTCCTCTTTTTTCAGTTTTTTTAATTTTTTCCTCATTCTCTCTCTCTCTTTTTAATGAAAGGAAAAAAAATGCATACTCTACATATTACACTTCTTTGTTTCACTTCTAGCACTTCAATGGTCTTTCCAATGCTATAGAATTCAATATTATGTTATTCAAAGTTCACTTTAAGGGTAAGAAAGTGTTTTAGGCTTAAAATGGGTAGGATAATGTGGTTTAACAAAATATAAAGGCTTGCACATACATACGTATATTCCGCTTAAAGGAGTACACTAAGGATAATTTTGTCCAAGGTAGGCTAGAAAGGCTCAATCATTCTAAATGTGGCCTAAATCATTTTTCTAGCATTTCGTTGTCTTGGATCTTGCCTTGGGAGATAATCAAGCAAGTTCTAAAGTTGATGATAAGATTTCATAAGGTTTGTTCACATAAATTTTCTCTAAATAATAAAAGCAACTAGTTGATCACAACTGTGCACTCAAATTGTAGGAAAAACCATATGATATTTATCAAACATAAAAGTCAAATTAAGACACAAACAATATTCTTCATGTTCTAGTGAGCCATATTCAATTTCAACCAAATTCTCATCGCTATTATTTGATCATCCAATTGATCAACCATGCAAATAAAAACTAAATGCAAAATCCTAACTAAACGAAAAATTTCTTTTAGTTCTTTTGAAATTTTAAATGTTTAAAAAAAATAACAAAATTTAAAATTTTTCTAGAATGATGTAGAAAACAGATTCAAAATTTACCTCTGAATTGGAATGCAACATTGTCCTCAATGTGAAAATAGACTAAAGTGTAAAGGTATGGAAAACCCCCCTAAAAATGCTTGGAGCATCATATCCTATGCCATTTCCACTCTCAAACTTGATTCCAATCCTGAGTAAGGAAAACAAGCCACTATTAGTAGAAAATAGAAGCAAACAACAAAGTAAAATGAAAAAAAGAACAACGAAAAATCAATAAATCGGGTTGCCTCTTTGGATCGTTTTGTTTGTAGTTTGTAGCTAGACTCATTCAAGTGCTCTATCATCCAATTGTATGGACATCTCTTGATGAGGTCAACATGCACCATAAGGAAAGATGCGAACAACCACAAAAGGACCTAACCATGTTGATCTTAACTCTCCAGGGGATGATGTAAGCCTTGAATTGTAGAGGACATGATCTCTTGATCTGAATTCTTGATGGAGGATGTGTTTGTCATACCATTTTTTCCATTTTTTAAAATATAAATTTAGGATTCTCATAAGCTCAGGTCTTTTCCTTGTCCATCTCATTGAGTTGGATCAACATCTTATCTTCGACTTCATTCAAATGATTGTAAACAATGTTCTTCAATGAAAATGATTTGCTAAAATGTGCATGTCGAAGGTGGGATGGCAAAGGCTTCAATTTAAGCTTTGTGGTGGAGTAGGAGGATCCATGCTATTGCCTTCAAGAGTTTCTTTGGCTGGCCAGTTGTGTGGCCATGGTGGTGAAGCTTCAGGATATTTGATAGCCTCTTTTTTGTCTTATTCCTTTTCATCATTGGTAATGAACATCTCAAAGGGTTGTAGGCATGCCTAAGAGAGTCCTTTGGGTGTTACATAATAAACTTTTCAACCATAATATGATCCACCATATCTATGTAAAAGCAAGAGTCAGTTGAAGTAGATGGATATTTACTAGCCTCAAATACATTGAAAGACACCATCTCAACATGAATTCATAGTATGAGTTTTCCTTTTCGAACATCAATTAAAGTTTGCTTGGTGGCTAAAAATGGTCGGCTAAGAATAAGTGTCATATCACGATTCCTCTCTATGTCAGGAACAACAAAATCAGTTGGGATGATAAACTTGTCCACCTTGACTAAGACATCCTCAATGATACATTGAAGATGCTTGATGGATTGATCCGTCAATTTTAAGGAAGTGGTGGTTGGCCTTGCTTCTCCTACGACCAATTTATTCAAAATAGACTAGGGCATCAAGCTAATGCTCTCTCCCAAATCACATAAAGCCATTGAAAAAAATGAATCACCAATAATGTAAGGTATGCAGAAACTCATTGGATCTTTTGACTTAGGAGTTAGCTTGTTTTACAAAATAGCACTACACTTCTCGGTTAATATCATTGTCTCATAATACACCAATTTCCTCTTGTTTGACTAGATTTCCTTTATGAATTTGTTAGGCATTTGTTTCAAAGAATCTGCAAAAGGAATGTTAATATGCAACTTTTTAAACACATAAAAAAACTTTGGAAATTGCTTATCTAGCTTACTTGGTTCTGCACGTTTCTCTGCCTCATCATAGAAAATTTTCTCCTCCTTTCTCTTGGTTCATTTGCTTGTTGGAGCTTTAGCTTTCTTCTATTGGGCTCCTCTAGCCCTATATTGATAATTCATCCTTTCCATAGAGGTAATCTTTCCCTGCTACTAGGCAAGAAGATAGAAAGTTATAAATTCTGTCTCGATGGGACATGTATTCCTCAAAAAAGTAATAGTTTTTACATGTTCCTTAGGATTTGTCTTGGTATTGCTTTGAAGTGATCCTTGTGGCTAGCTGGAAAGCATATTAGAATGTGCCCCATTTGAAGTTTTAACTTCGGAATGGATGCCCGTTGGTTTTGCAAATGTATTATAGCTTCCTCCATGAAACTTTGTCTCAGCCATGAAATAATGAGTAGTGGTTGCTAATTGTGCCATGAGTTTCTCCAAGTTTGCCTTCTTCTCTTGTGTTAGGGATGCTTGAGATTGCTTCCCCACTTGTTGATTATTCCATAAAAAGTTTGGATCCTTCCTCCATCCTGGATTATATGTGTTGAACTATGGGTTGTGTTGGGGCTTTTGAAAGTTGGAAACATAATTGGCATTCTCTTTCACCAATGAGACAGAAGGATTCCTCACTTGGTAATCTATTCTCGTGTAATTCCCTCTGCACAATTCACAAATCATATTGGGGGGGGGTGTGAATGACATTCATGATTCGCCTTCATGGACTCCATTTGCTTTAAGAGGGCTGAAACTTGGCTTGAAGAGCTTTGAGTGTATCAAGCTCATACACCACTATTGCCTTCTTTGCTTGATTTCTTTTTAAGGGCCTTTGGTTGTTGTTTGAGGACATCTCTTCCAAAAGCTCATATGCCTCTTCATAGATCTTACTCATAAGTGGTCCCTTGATCGTTACATCAATTATAGTTCTCGTGTTGTTGCAAAGACTATTGTAGAAGATTTGAACTTGCAATCGTTTACACAAGCCATAGCGTGTTACCCTTCTTAGCAAATCCTTGTACCACTCGTATGTTTCGCATTAGGACTCCATTTCGAATTGATTGAACGTGGTAATATCATTCATCATCTTTGTTGCTTTTGAAGGTGGAAAGAACTTGGCTAAATTTTTTGAGCCAACTCCTCTCAAGTAGTGATGCTACTGGGTGGAAGTGAAGTCAGCCACCCCTTGGTCATTTCTCAGAGAGAAAATGGAAACAATCTCAATCTAACGTCATTCAAAACTCCATCATGCTTGAAAATATCACATGTTTCTATGAAATTGGAAATATGAGCATTCGGATCATCACTGGGCATCTCATTGAATTGGACCGTAGTTTGGATCATTTAAAATATGGCCGGCTGGATTTCAAAATTGTTACCCTTTACGGCTGGCCTCTTTATGCTTGAAGAAGTGCCATGAACTCTAGGCACAAATAGTCTTTAAAAAGCCTTGGGATCTTCCACTTCTTGGATTTGATCAGCCATGTGTTGCTTTGCTTTGGTGCATCAATGATATGTTTTTCTCAATCTTGGAAACTAGAGATTATAGTGTGTCTAGCTGCTCCACACTTTTAGATCGTCTCATATAACTTTTAAATATGTACAAGCGATCGTCAAAAAGAAAGTGATAATACCAAAAAACAAGTAGCCCTTCGTTTTTTTTTTTTTAAATATGCACTAGGTTTAAAACCAAGCAAATTAAGCTAAAAAAATATACCTAAATTCAAGACAAAAGAAATTCAAGAAAATAAAACTAAAACAAGTAATAAAATATATATTCAATCCCTAGCAATGGTGTCCAAAATTTAAAAAAAAAACAATTGTTGTGTTGAATCGCAAGTACACTATATTATAACAAGTAATAAAATGATAAGTCAAGTCGTCTCCCAAAAGATTGAATTTTTACTATGTATTGAAATGCATCTTATCATAATATTATCTAAACAACTAAATTAGATGTGGAAATAACTGACTGACTAACAAAATAACCAATCACTATGGAAATCGAACTAAAATGAGTTTAAATTCAATAAAAAGAGATTCTCAGGTATTATTGATTTCACCATGGTATTCCTATGTACCATCTTTCAATTTCAGATGTGCAATATTCAATTACAATTACAATTAAGATAGCAAGGATATCTAATGCTCCCTCTTGGGTTTGGTCAATATTATCGTCAAATATTTGTCCACTATATCTCTATGTAAATAAAATATATAACTATGCATGAAACATAATATATCTCCTTGAAGATTGTATAAGTCATTGTATTATATCTTTATATACAATACAACTTATGTTACTTCTTTCAGGATTAACGATGTATTTTTTCTTGGCTTCAACATATAATATCAAATCATTCAAATAGTGATCCAGTATTTAAAAGCATTAAGTGTAAAGAGAAGCAACCATAAAGAGAGAATGTTGTTCATCAACAAATTTCAGTATTAGGTACTCAACCAAATGTTACATCTAAAGCTCTAGTAATGAAAACTTTGTTTATGTTTGAGTGGAAAACAAATATGGAATTATTGGTATTCATAATTTTAAAGGACTAAAGAAAAGAGGAAGCAAAAGAGAAGAAGAAATTTACCCCTGCTCTCCTGTTTTTCAGTTTTGCTCCTCTGTTTTTCCTTTGGTCTTTTCTTTCTCTGCTGTATGCAGAGTTGTCTTCTGTTTTTATGTGTAAATGGCCCTTCTTCCTTCTGCCATACTGCCAGAAATTCTCCCCTTGGTGGAAAGCAGCCTTTTTTAAATAGCAGTAATTGTCTCAACTCCTTGGTCCTAGTTTTCCTTTATGTTTCCTAAAATTTTGGAGTAAAATTCTGCTTAGTTGACCTTCACATCTTCCTCCAAATCAAGGCCCAAACTTGTCAAATTTTGTGGATTTTCAAAATTCACTTATCTTGCGCATGTGTTTTATTTCGAAATTGAGAAATATGTAGAGACAAAAGTGTAGAGCTCAAAGTTTAGCAACACCACCACCAGGTGAGGTAAAAATGACCATTTTACCCTTGTTCCCTCAACTATTTATTTCCTAGCCAACAACAAACAAAATTTATTAGAAGTAATTTAAGTGGGAGAACTTATCATATAATAGAATTTGAATTATGTTTATAATTTATCACATCAATGGCCCTAATGCACCATTTGTTGCCCTTGAACAAATTATCATTATGCAACCTGTACAGCAGATTTTCTGCAGTAGCTGACCACTACAACTTTGATAGAATCTGGCTACTCTGGATCAGTTCTGTGTTGTTTTTTCATCTTTTCACCTCCTGTAACGTGAGTACTCATCAGAGTCAGGCGTAACGATCTTCTACTCAATGCTTTGGTGGCTGTATTGGACTCTTCAGATTTGAATTACAATGACAAAAGTAGACTTTTCAAGAAAAGAACTCCACCTTACATACTGTTCATTGAGCTTCTTCTTGGAATTTAATTAGCTCAATGCTTGATGATATGGATACACCACACATTCCCAGTATGCTAAATTATGCTGTCAATGACGAATAGTTCTTATGATGGCTTAGAACTCTAAGTCATAGGCGAGGTATCATTGTTTTGACTCAAACTATGAAGCACAAACACCGACACGTGGCATAGGCATAACAACGGCACGCTATATTTTAAACATTAATGACACGACACGTTGGGGACATGTAAATTAAAATTATAATTTGTAATTTTTTTAATTAATGAACACTACCTTTTATACTAGATTTGTGGGTTATCGCTTTTATTTGTGATGAAGAAATTAAATTGTTGCTCCACGAAATATCATCTTGGTTATCATCTTCATTTGCTTTACCTTTGTATTCGTCCTTTCTTTATCGAATCATGACTTTGTATCCTATGAAAATTTGGTGAAAGAAAAGTGTCGCCTATTACGAAAGGAGTCTGGATTGTCTATTATTAAATGAATGATTATTATTTCAATAACGATTTTAACTAATTTTTTATTTTTTTAAAAAAATAATTAAATTATAATGTCTAATTTAAAAATACATAATTTAAAACTAAAAAATAACCCACCATAACTTCGGCGATGCAGAATCCAACATTGCGAATTCTGAGTCTTTGAATTTAATCCAGCTCTTCAAAACAATAGTACATTAAAAAGAAAAAAAAAACAAAACAAAGTTGTGGATTTTATCCGTCCATTTCAAACAAAATGGATGGCTGAGATTTGTCTCCCCTTTCATACGATCAAAATCCTTAAATCACCTTTGGTTGTCGTCCTTTCTCTTTACAGAAAATGAAAACCCTAAAATTGTAGCTTCCATCCTGCAAACTTCTTCAATAGTTTCTGAATTCAAGAAATTATTGAGGTGAATATGCAACTGGTCAGCCTTCACAATTTCACTAACCAAGGCAAGCACAACTCCAAGTTTTTTACTTAGATTCAAACATTGAGTAGATAAAAATCATAATCTTACTATGTGCTGAAGCACTAGTAGTTTCTTAATTTATTTCTTAAGAGGATGCAAGGTATACTCGTTACCTCTGTTAAAAAAAAAAAAATTGAAGTATTAGGTTTGTTCTAATGATCCCTGTTCTGTGGAGATAGTTTAGATATTTTCTTGGTTATCATAGTCCTTGATTATTCAAGAGAATATTATCCATGATACTGGAGATTTGCTAAATATCTACTTTGTGGATTATGGTTTAGGTTATGTAATCTCTTTTTGTAATATTCCCCTTCTATTTACTCTGTTCAATAGGAAATATCGGAGATATTCTCATGATCGTACTAATCTCTAAAGAATACTTGTAGACACACTTGTATAAAGTATTGTACAATGTGTAAATGGTATGATGTGAGAGAGAATTATTCTTTTATGGTATCTGAGTCACGATTCAGTCTTCATTGTTGAAAACTCTGACCTTTCTCAGCTTTCGTTGCTGAGATAATACACTTCTCATCGCAGCCTTCATTGCTGAGAAAAATCCTGCCTTTCTCTGCTGCTTTTCCAGTTGTATGGCTTGTTTTTCTCCGTTGCTGACAGTGCAATATTTGCTTGGAACACCCTGCCAACAGTTGTGTGAAGTCCATCTCAAGTAGCAAATGTGAGCATGTCTGAAATGTCTGAAAATGCTATGATCACTGCTACAATGGAGTCATCACAAAATAATCGAATTCCGGAGATCTCCAAATTATAAATCCAGCCTACTGAGTTATGGGTAGGAAATTAGGAACCATCTCTACTGGTCCTAGATTGTGAGGATCTTGTTGAAAGGAATAGGAAAACTAAGCCACTTAAACAGTACAAGCCCAAATTCTGAAGATATGTTTTTCCAGCTTGAGACGAGGAGGAATCCATGATTATGTCTTGGCTATGGAATTCTATGCATTTATAGATTAGCAAAAAGCTCACCACAGTGCGAGCAATATGGTAGATTACGTTTAACCTAATTTAAGGTGCAAGAGGCATCCTTAATCTATGAAATCAAGACTAGGATTTCATCATCCAAATAAGGTAAACTTTGTGATTGAATTTTGCAATCTCGTGAAGGGTCTTTTAATAGAAATGAACAATTATCTAGACTTTAACATGAAGTGCATCAAGGATTCCAAAGGACTCAGAGATCTTGTGGAGAGAGATAGGATTTCAAATTCCTTGCTGGACTAAATATGGAATATGACCCTGTTCGATTATGAGACCTCGTCAAGTAGAAGTTGCCACCATTAAATGAAATGCTTGCAACTGTTCGCGTTGAAAAAAGTAGTTGGTTGGTCAAGCTAGAATCCTAATCATCTGAGGGTTTGACTATGATCTCTAAAAAGTTTGAAAGTATAACAATCTGAACTCGATTTATAACTACCGCTTGAAGTGCCATGCTAAGGACCTAGAAATCTCATGCTCTAATGCCATAAGTTTAGCAACCTAGATCTCGTAGCCTCAATACTTCAAATAAAGATGCATTTTTTAATCCACAATAATATATAACTCACATGACATCTTAAATAATAACTATTTTATTTTATGAGACTCAGGTCTAACAATTACAATACTTAAAACAATTTACAATACTTTAATATAGTTCTATAGACTGTAGCTGCAAGCACTTGACTCAAAATAATCAAAACATCGTAGTAGTCACTAGGTCCTCAGTCTTTGTCCTACCGCTCGTATAGTAACCTGCGCTACTATAAAAGAATAAGTGACAATAACAAATGAGTCAAATGCCTAACAAGTAATTTCATAATTGACAAATACAACGATAGTAGAGATTAGCAAAATCAAAGGAACTTAGATAAGAGTTAATAACATAAAAGAATCAACATCTCGAGTTCCAATGGCATACAACTCTAATATATCACATCAGCCTAGTTGACTCGATTTGAACAAGACCATAGCAACCTAGACTTGTCGACCTCTTGCTGAACCGAACTATGCCATGTCAATAATCTCAACAAAAATGTGGCGATTTGAAACCAAATTATCTATCTCAATGAGCTCAACAAGAAGAATATCTAAGAATTGTATTTTCTTCCATGATGAACCTATGGTTGATGTATTATGGCCCCATTAGTTGGGTATATCCTAATGTTCCCGATCACTCACCATCACTCCCACAGTATGAATTGATTTTCTCACAACCATTTCAGATGGTAGGATCATCTATAAACCTGACGACTTTCTATCACTCCCAAAGTGATGCTAGATTGCCTTTCAACCACCACCCTTGGTAGGACCATCCGTGGTCCCGATGACTCTCCATCACTTATCACTCCGAGAGTGATGCCAGATCATTTCACAATTATCCTAGATGGTAGGACCCTCCTCTAAATGTTCCGAATATCTGGATCTCAATAAATCAGATAGGTTCTATCAAGGAAAATATAGCATGAACATACTCTCGAGATTACTTGAATGGCCCTGATATCAAATGATGAGAACAACACTAGAGTACCTTGTCACCCATATATCCTGATACTTGAGTGTCTTCATACGTCGTTTTTTTACATTATTTATGGAATGTAGTATAGTATCAATTATGCAAAACCTGACCATGGCAACTCTTGGGGTCCTATGTCATCTTTACACATTCTGTGACCTCACTTTACCAAGGCTCGCAATATTAAGTATTATGACAATAATATGATAGCATATCAATAATATGCTAGAAGTCTCTTGAGGAGAAATGGCTCGAGGGGTGCAAATGGGTGTCTAACTTTAAATACAAATTGGATGACTTTCTAGAAAGGTATAAAGCAATGGTAGTAGCAAAAGAGTATGCCCAAACTTATAGGATAGAGTACCAAGAAACCTTTTGTTGCAAAGATGAACATTGTGCAGGTTCTTTTGTTTGTTGTAGCTAATCTTGGATAGGACTTACAACCATTTGACGTTAAAAATACCTTTTTACGCGGAGGCTTGGAATAAGAGGTATATATGGATCCACCACCTAGATTCAATGGTGGTATATTTGTCAATAACAAGGTGTGCCAACTAAAGAAGGTTTTGTATGGGTTGAAATAATTTGCTTGAGTGTGGTTTGAGAGGTTTATAAAGGCTATGCATAACATGTGATACAAGCAAAGTCATGGAGATCATGCATTATTTATTAAACATTAAACTATTGTGATAGGGAATAAATCTAGTGAACTAGTATCTATGGGAAGAAATTTGGCAAAGGAGTTTAGAATCAATAAGCTTGGAAGGCTATAATACTTCTTGAGAATCGAAGGAGCCTACTTTGAGTAAGGTAATTTTGTGTCACAACAAATTTATGTACTTAATCTCTTTAGAGAGATTGGAAATCTTGACAACAAGGTAATAAGTACCTAGATTGAGCAGAACAACCTGCTAGGGGAAGAAATCAAGGATCAGTCGATTGATTAAGGTAGATATCTATTGTAAGGATCGAGTTTCTAAATTATGTTAATTTCGATTAATTAAGCTAATATAACTGAAATTGAGGTCAAAGGATATGGAACATTTTGGTTATAGTAAGAAATTGGACTAGAAGATTTGGGGCTAATGCAGGCCTTCGGCCCAAAGACTAGACTGCACCCTCCTTTGAGCTTGCTGAACTAGCGCCTGAGGCATCCCTTTGGTGCAAGACCTAGATTACATCCTCTTTGAGGCTTGCTCGACGCGTGCCCCTGGCTAGGGTGCGGAAAACAGAATATTCCGTGCCTGAGCTGCACCTGAGTGCCGCTCGGCCGCGGGTTTGTTATAAATGACCGTCGGGGATTTCTTCTACTACATTTTGAAGTAGTGGAACAGAGAGAGAGAGTAAAGAGTGAGAGAAAGGCCGAAAGGAGGGCAAAAAAGAGGGAGAAAAGAGAGAAGGCATTTGGTAGCTTAATTTGGAATGATCGGAGTAAGGATTTCGGTAAATCAGGCTGAGGCAAGTGCACCTTAAGCTCCCTCTTTCTTTTGTTGTTATTTATTTTCGTTCATTTTGAGCATTATTGTTCTAATACTCGCCCAAGCTAAAATTTTAAAGTAAAAGCATGAAAATATGCAAATTTGTTAGCCTATCGTGATTTTATAACGAAACTTATCAATAACTCATGTTTAATTATCTATATCAGAATTATGTGTATTATTTTGGAATTCTCTTCATGTTTAGAGATATAAAAATAATTTTTACATGTTTGTGCTTCATAGTTGTCAATTTTAAACTATTACATGCTATTTGTATATGTTAAAAGTATATTGCATGTTTAATTATATGTTATATGTTTATTAAATTTGCATGGAAATTCCTGTTTTTTTTTTTTTTTTTTGCATGTTTTTTTAAATATTTATGAAATTGCTATGCTAAAACTATATACGACTTAAGGAAAAGAAAGGGAACTCTACAATTATGTTAAGAAAAATATGAACCGTTCTCAAAAAGGGTGATAATTAGGAATTAAGAAGTAAAGTACAGAATTTTGCTTAAATAAAGGAAGTAAAGAAATTAGATTAAAGATTGTTCAACAGATAGTATATTTTGGCATGCCTTAGTATATTATAGTGGAAGATTATTGTCTGAAAGTTTGTTGCCGCAATAATGTTTTGGCCTCGTCTACAGGGATAAATATAGATGGCCCATCTCTAAGTCCTTGAATAGAAGGTTAAGCCTTTGATTGTGTGGAGAAGGAACATAATTTAGGTTTTTATCGACCGTTCCTTTAGTTGGTAATGCCTATTGGCCCTGATTCTTAAAGAAAAATAAGTTTTAAACATGTTTGATGGCGAAGGCTAAGAAAGAACAAGGTAAGAAATTTGAAAAAGTTTTGCATGAGTATTTTGTCCTTGTTTTATGTCATTGTATTTGATTGTGATCTCTATTCCTACTGCTATGTTTTAAGTATAAAAATTACATGTTTTTATTAGATATTATATCTTGTTGAGTATTTGGTTCACTCTCTTACTATTTTACTAATTTTCAGATGATTCGCACGAGTTTCTGTCTAATGAATAAGAGTGAAGATCAAAGGATTTAGTTTATATTTTTGGAGATATTTTGCTAACCTATGTTTTTTGATATTATGTACTGTACTTAGTTGTTATATTCCAGCTTGATTTCAGTTGGGGCCTATGGTGGAAGTGATGTAGAGTTTTGGATAGTTTGATGCCAAGGACGATGTTATATAGTTCGGTATCAGTTATTATGTTAAATATATATCGTAGTTGATGCATGTAAGAAACAATGTATTTCGGTAAATGATTTTAGTTTCAGATGGACAAATTTTATGGATATTTATTGCTTCTGCAGGTTAGTATATGATTGATTTTGGTATTGAATATGCATCTTTGCTTAATAAAAGGTTGACGTTATATTGTTATAATGTTTGAGTTGGCATCAGAGCCACAAATAATGTGGCAATGAAATTGGATCCTATGTATATTGTTGTATTGTTTATATACAGTCATCTGGGTGTCGACAGGGAAAGGTCACGTGCTTTTGGTCAATTGATTTATTTATTGGTAAAATTTATTATAAAAAGATAACTAATTATGATTATGGTTAATGACGGATTTTAGGACGTGATCCGTCATACTAACGACTTGTAGAGAGGTTGATTAGCCTCTCACATACTTGGTTGTATATTGCAAGTTCAGTTAGTATGGTGAGCCAATTCATGCATGTGTTGAAGGAGAGATATGTGCAAGTAGTCTAGAAAATGCTACACTATTATAATCAACATTGAGAAATGGAATCCTATTCAAGAAAAGTAGAGGACTACAATCATAAGTATACACCGATGCAGAGTGTGTAGGTTCCTTATTGGGCTGAAGGTCCACATTTGGCTACTACACCTCCTCTGGGAAAACTTGGTTACTTAGAGAAGTAAGAAACAACCTCTGGTAGCAGGATCAAGTTGAGAGGCTGAATTTAGGGCTATGACACAAGGTATATGTGAGCTACTATGGTTGAAAGATCATCCTTAAAAACATAAATACACAGATTGAGGGATCTCTGAAACTCTACTGCGATGACAAGTGTACTATCAATATAGCTCACAATCTAGTGCAACACGACCGTATTAAGCATATCGATTTGGACACGCCTTTTATCAAAAAAACGTTTGATAGTTGTCTCATTAATACTACAAATTTTCCGTCAAGCAACCAACTAGTTGATATACTTATGAAAGGGCTACCAACTTCAACCAAGAACTAACAAGCAAGTTGGGCATGGAAGATATCTATTCACTACTTTGAGGGGGAGTATTGAGATAATCCAGAAACCCTCTTGGATTTCATAATTCATTGATTATTCAACGTAATATTTTTTTTGATATCAGAGATCTCTTAAATATCTTCCTTGTTGATTATGATCTAGGTTATGTAATATCTTCTCAATAGGAATATTATGTACGATACTGTAATATTGCCCATCTTTTTTCTCGATTCATTAAGAGATATATGAGATATTCTCATTGTCCTAATTATGTCTTTAGAATACTTTTAGTAGCATTAGAAATTATCATACATTGTGTAAATCTAATGATATGAGAGAGAATTCTTCTTTTATAATTTATTACCACAATCTTCTCAAAAGAATATGACCAGCATCCATTGCGACATTGTCACACAAAGCTTCATCAACCATATCAGCATCCATACTAAACTTGACCAAGTATCATGATGTTGCCATTTCTTTCCAGCCTTATCCTCCTCCTCAAATATCCATATTTGAACTTATTCCATTAATCCAAGTACACTTAATAGTGAACATTTTCACTCATCAGAGAGGAGAATCTGGTCCTCCCTTATGCCGTTGTGGCATAGACATAAACTGTTAACAATGTGCAAGAAAGTGTCAATAGATACAAATGTAGCAAATAGTGTAGCTTCAGTAGCAGAATACTCTATCTTGTTCGTACTGGTTCCTTCATCTAATATGTAGTTGATAAATATAACTTCGGTTTTTTTGGCAGTTATAGCAGTGGATCTGAAGCAAACAGTGTGGGTTGATGAAGATCTTGAAATTCGTGCTTACTATGCAGGCCATGTAAGCTTTATGTTTTTGGTCTTCATGTTCAGGAATTAAGTATTTCAGAAATAAATTTCAAAGCAAATTCAAATCAATCTATGTTTTATCCACCTCATTTCTTGCTGGTCCTGCTATAATCTGCTGATAATCTTTCTTCTGACCATGTTTTTGAGTTGAAACGTGCCACAAGTGTGGTATAGTAGACAGTAATCAAGGATGTTTTGTTAGTGGATTGGGTTGTGTGTTCTGAGACAGTCTTAGTCTCTTGTTTTTGACTGTGTATGTGAGACTGTTTTCTAGGTTATAGTGGGATAGAGATGATAAGTTTTTTTTTTTTTTGGTTTACTGAATGTTCTGTATGATTTTGATCATTTTTTTCCCAATGGTGATTGAGTAGTTTTATGCTGATCCTGAGGTTCTAGAGTATGGTTGAAAATATTGGTATCGGTATCAGTTATTACCATATTGTTATCGGACACATTGGATAATATATATTGGTGTTGCATGTATCAGAGGATTTTTTTTTTTTAGAATTGTTAGCTGATACGTGAATATCGGCCAATATGTCCCAATGTATCGTTGATACAATAATATATCACAATTTCGCCATGCTGTCCTGAAATATTGGTATTGGCATCTCGATGTTGATATATATTAGTTGATATATCGGATATCTATTGATATTTTCATCCATGTTTAGTGTGAATGCTTTGTTTTCTTAGACAAGAAGTTCTACCTCCAAGAGTAGAGTTTCTTACCTGCCCCACTTTTTGAAGTGCAAAGCCACATAAAGGGGCAATTTTACTGGTATTGATCATCACAAAAACTATTGGAAATTTTGGTTTGAAGTCATCTGGTCCTACATGACAATAAATAATTTGGTAGTGCTATGAAGACATACAAGATAAAGTATCAACATATAAATTTGCTACTCTGAATACTCTATCAGTTATGTTGCATAGGTTTCCAAAATGAAGTTTCATAAAGGCCCTTGGTCTTCTTTTAGCATTCATGGTATCATAATTTCTAGTTTCTGTTCACGAGGACATTTTCACTCTGTCAATATTAACACTTGCTTCTCTTATATTAAATACAAATGTGGCTGGGTGCATGAGGCTTCCCACATTGCGATTTTTGGGGAGGCTAAATAATTGCAACCTTGCTCCTGAATTCAAGAGAGACCATTTTGGTTGTTTGAAGTCTTAATTTCTAGGTCATATTGAAGCAACCATATTGTTGTGCTAATGTTCACCCACCTTTTCTTTGTTCTTAATAAAAAAAAAAAGTTTATAAAATGATTAGAAAATTTTAGTCGTGAAGCAACAGATTCTAATTCAATACTTTTTGATTGGTATTTTGTTTCATTCTATCGGTTTCTGATCCTTATGTTCCCCCCAGGTTCTTGGAGCTGCAATGTTCTATGCCAAGGTGGGAGATAGTGCTGTAGTTTACACTGGGGATTATAATATGACCCCTGATAGACATCTTGGGGTTGCTCAAATTGATCGTCTACAGTTGGACCTTCTCATAACAGAGTGGGCATTGTCTTTTTTATATATATATTTTCAATTCAGTGCTTCACTTCCCTTTAGATGTATCTTGCAGCTTTCTCTGGCTGTATCGACTCCTATTATGCCACGATATCATTATGATCATCTAGTGGGACTTTGAAATTGAGCAGTCAGATTATTCTTTTTATGTCAAAATGTAATTAGCAGATGTTCTTTATTGGAAGAAATGAGTTAGCTGCTGCTTTGATGGTCTGCATAGAATCTCCCCTTTATAGATTTATTTTCTTACTCTTTGAGATAGTCATAGTAATCTTATCTTGTCTTATTATTATTATCACTCTATCATTAATATCAAATAGATAATGGTCTCTAGTTTCATTGGTATCTGCTCTCTCTTTTCTGTCACAATGCTGCAACTGAGGCACTTAAGGGAGCATAGGACAGGTCTGCCACAGAACCTGCATTCAGCAACAGTTCAATTGTGAACTGATAGTATTCTGTTATTCTTGTTACCACTCTTCTTGTATATTGCGACTTTTTTGTATCTTGCAAAATGATGTATAAATTAGACGTAATTCGAGGAAGAGGCATGAATGAAGTTGATAATTCTATGCCCAGTGGTATTCCCACTGATCTGTCTTTTTTGCTAACAGAATTTAAAACATTGCCACTCTTGTATTTTCTTCTGACAGAGTGAGCAATCTAGGCTTCATACTTGTTGCAATTGTTATTAGACTTCGACCCTTATCCTAAAAACATTCCATTGCCACAAAAGAATGCCTGCAGGAAGAAATATGGAGGCATAGGTCCAGTCTGTGCAAGAAAGCCTTCTGCAGGACATGTTCAACTCCAGGAAAAGCAGAATGATCTCAGAGAAGGAATGGCTACATGAGACAGTGAGCTTAAAGAGGAGACTGCAGCAAAGAACAATGAATTACGGCTACTGATGTCCCATTTAAACAATGGATCACTATAACAGATGGCAAATGTGTTTGAATTTTTAAAGATCTCTTTTTCCAACAACCAAAACACAAGGAAGTAACAGGGCTATGCCAAGAGTACCCAATGCTTCCATTGCGGAACATATTCCATTTCTGGCTATATTACAATCTGCGGGAATCAGAGGTAGAGTCACTACAACAAGAAACATGGAAGCCATGGAAGGCAATAGAAAAGGCAATCACATGGTGTCATATCCAGAGATACTTTGACGGGGATAACCTGAGAGAATGAGTAAGGAAGTGCAGCAAATACTATCTACAAGGTACCTGAAGATAAGTGAATGGAACTTTTGTATCTATGTAATTGGAAGTGTAGGCTGAAATGTGGCTTCAAGGATATCTGAGACAAGATCAGATTACCTTCAAGGAAGACACGTATACTAGATTCAATTTGAAGAACTCAAAGAATTGGTGAAAACATTATTTCATATCAAGCTTTTTCTAGTGGCCTTAATGAATTAATCAGACCCTTAGTGAAAATCCTCAAATCAACCACTCAATCTCAATGCTTTTAACTGGCACAACTTAAAGAGCAATTTTTAGAAGCCATAACCAAAAGATCCAATCGATGGTGTCACATAGCATTAGTAACCACAAAAGTGTCTTAAGGCACTTTTGTTACATGGAATTATAGCTACTTGCAATTAAACTAACTACTTGCTAACAAAAACTTGCTTTTGCTTTCCCTAACTTGAAGAAAGGGTGATTGAGAGGACCTAGACTTTAGATCTCTTTTCTATGGGAGGAGGTTTCTTTCATATCTAGAGTGTGTTGGGGAGGGTAGGGAAGATGGATTGGATTGAGAAGCGATGCCTATGCCTCTTCTTCATTGATAGGATTGTAGTCTTCGGCGAAGGAGATAAGGACGAGGCACTGAACAATTTCAGTTCTACTACTAAGTTGAGTTGGGATCATAGAAAGCCTTAGGGACATGTTTCAAATGTAATCAGAAGTTTTCAAATGTCAGCAGAAGTTTTCAAATGTAATTAGAATTTTACTCTTGGGCACAGATGTGAGGAAAAGCTGCTCAATTCCTTGACTGCAGACAATGAAGACAACGAAGATGAAGAGTTTGTGGAAGATGAGGAAAAAGAGACAGAGGAACTAGATGAGATCTTTGTTCAAGCACTATCAAGTATTTATCTTAACAATAACGTCTGGATTAAATGAGAAGCAAGAAAGAGAACTATCATCATTTTTATTGATATTGGTAGCAGTCACAGCTTCGTTGATGCAAAGGCTGTGAAGGCATTGTAATGTGGAATTGAGAAGACTAACCCCTTAGCTGCATTTGTGGTGGATAGAAGCAAGATCATTAGCAAAGCTTAGTGTTACAACTTCCTTGGTAAATGAAGGGGTAGTCCTTCAATGCTGACTTGAGGATCCTAGAGTTAGGAATCAGATCCTGTGATATAATATATGGAGTACACTAGATGAAGTCTTAAAAATCCATTTGTTTGATTTCCGATTGCTGAAGATGATTTTCTCAAGGAAGGGCAAGTCATTGATTTAATTAGCAGAACAAGCCACACTAGTGATTTTGAGTCAACAACATAGCAAGTAATTCAAGAAGAGAGTAGAATTGGTGCTTCAACTCTTCTTCATACGAGCAGAAGACGAGTTTTGTGAATTTACTTAATGCTTTGGGTAACCTAAGCAATTACCTTTCAAAACAAGCTAGGAGCAGAAGATACCTTTGAAACTGAACTCTCAACCCATAAACTTTAGACCTTATAGATACAACCACTACAAGAAAAGTGAAATTTAGAAACTAGTTTATGAAATGTTAAATTCCTCAATTACCTGACCTAGCCAAAACCGTTTTATTTTCACCAACTCTCCTTGTTAAAAAGAAAGATGGTGCTTGGCAGTTTTGCATAGACTACAGAATTTAAATGCCATGGCTGTCAAAGACAATTTCCCTATATCCATGGTGCTTACATTTTTCTCCAAACTGGATTTGAGATCTGAATACCACCAACCATGCTGACATCCACAAAACCACCTTTAGAACTCACCATGGGAATTATGATTTTAATGTGATGCCTTTCAGATTTACTAGTGCCCAATCCACATTCCAACCTTGATGAATCCTGTTTTCGTTCCTTACCTTAGGAAGTTTGGGTAGCATTGTTTCACAATGTCCTAGTGTACAACCCTACCATCGAACTTGAAACCCATATCCCACACATGAGGCTTGCGTTTCTATTATTAAAAAACAAACACAATGCAAAGAAGTCCAAGTGTTCTTTTGGGCGAAATCAAGTGGAGAAAATGGGACATTTGAACACAAGAGATGGGGAAGCTACTGATTTGGCCACGGCAAAGGCTATGATGCAATGGTCTGTTCCCTCTTCAATTAAAGCTCTAAGGAGCTTTTGGATTTAATCGGATACTACTTTAAATTGATTGCTTATTGTATTTTGATTAGCAAACCCTTGATTGAATTGCTGAAGAACAGTTCTGGATGGAGTGAAGAAGCAACAGTGGCATTCCAAAGATTCAAGCAAGCTATGCCACAAGCTCCTGTTCTTGTTTTGCTTTATTCTACAGACACTTAGTGGAAAGTGGAAACAGATACCGTTGATTTGGTCACGGGAGCAGTATTGATGCAAAAGATATGCTCTTTGGCTTTTCTGAGCCAGGCATTTGAAAGGAAAATCAAAGGGCTTCTTACTTATGAGAAGGAATTGCAAGTCATTCTCATATCCTTGACAAAATGGGAACATTACCTTCTCCCAATTCATTGTCAAGTTTAAAGCTCATCATGAAAGGATGAAATCTTGCTAGAGCAAAAGGTGACTTCTGTATTACAGGAGAGGAGTTTGGACAAACTCATGGGATTTCAGTATAGTATTCTGTTCAAGAAGGGAAAGGAAAATATAGTAGTGTTGCTTTATCAAGAAAGGAGGATTTGGCTATTTGTAATACCGCATCAGCTGTGTTTCTTACTAGGATAAACGTAGTGGAGTTGAGTTATGAGCGGGTTGAACAGGTATCAGAACTAATAAGAAGCCTGACAATTGATCCAGGTGCAAAGCCTTTCTAAAGTGAGGGGCTTTTGAAATACGAGGATTGCTCATACATTGGGTCAGTACTACGTTGAGAAATAGCTTGATACTGATCATGCATTATTCAACCTTTGGATGCCATTCTGGAACTCTGGGATCATCCCAATGAATGCAGTAGCATTTCCACTGCCCAGGCATGTATAAACAAGTAGAGCAATTTGTTCCTTTTTTATGATCAAAGAAACAAGAGAGAAGTATTGCACTATTTGGAACTACTGCAACCTTTACCTACTACTCATCAATCATGGAGCTATATATATGTGGGTTTTGTTGAGAACTGTCCAAGTCACATGGGAAGGACACCATTTCGGTTGTTGTAGATCGATTAATCAATTATGTTGGCATTGCCTTATCCCTTTACATCAACCAAGGTAGTATAACTGTTCTTGGATAATGTGGCAAAACTTCAATGCATTCGTAGTTGAATAGTGTCAGATAAAGACAAAGTGAGTGTTGGTTTGTCTTGGCAAGGCATCCTCGAAGGGATGGGAACTTAAAACAAATGAGCATGACATATCATCCCTAACTTATGGGCTGGAAGGGTCAATTAGTGGCTGGAAGCATAATAATAACTCATCACTACTGGGGTCAGAAACAATTGAAACACCATGGTACCTTACGTTTGACAATAATCCTCAATATCTTTCAGTTCTGAATGATTTAAGCAGCGAACTAGGGTCTTGTTTGGAAGAACCCTATGCTGCGGTTTGGTATGAAAGGAATTGATAACAGGAGAAATTAATACAGGGGTTTTATTGAGAGGGAAGAGGCAGTGCAATTAGTAGGGATGGAAGTTACCGCCGCTGCTGCTGGCCAAGGTCTGGATATCCTCCTTTGTTCTAATACCATGTGAAAATAAGAAAAAAATTAGACTAACCCCATACTTGGGTTGGTTCCGGGGCTTAACACATTAATACGTACGAGACATTCCTATCGCCCATCCGTGTGCCAAACCACGTCTTTTAAATTGTACTCCACGCAATACATACAGAAATACAAAGCATGCACGAAATCGGAGAATTAGAGATCAATAATACCAACTTGAGGAATGATTACTTTTATACAATAACTACGGCTATATCAACTGCGATTTAAGTCAACAGCTCAAGGCTCAACTACGGTTTAGGTTCACAGCTCAAGGCCATCTATGTACTTTGTCTCCCATGGATATTAGGAACTTGCTTACTATATTTTACCACCCGTGATGTTGAGTGCAATATCAAGTTTTTAGTTATATATTAGGATATCCAAATGTATTATTTCATCAATTTCGTACGATAGTTCTCATTTAAATACATAGTGGGGTAAGTCAACTATTAATCGTCTCAATCTTTCTGCTCGCGAAAGTGAGACAATATATCACATACGTCCCCGTCGGGACTAAGACTCCCCATCAGGAGAGGTACCAAAATCTCATACCTCAGATCACATATAACGCCATGGTCCCGTAGTGACCCTGCCCCTGGCAGCATGTGTGTGGATCAACGCACGGCTTGATTCATAATTCCACAATATACGGATACACAAATATATATATGTACTGTCCGGGTGTCCAAAAACCCTCCAAATCATAAATACCCAAGTAAAACCACCGCACAACCAATAAAACATACATGCATGTACATAATTAATAAATTTGGTGTATATAAAAATACATGTATGTTAGTAAAATCTCTAACAGTAGTCAAAATATATCAGAATTTAAATCAGAACAACAATAGGTTTAGAGGATACTTACCTCGACTTTATACTTCGCAGATTTGAAGAAAGGATGTCCCGAAGCACCGGATTTGGGCTTCTCTCTCTTGCCGGCGCAAAACTCGTGTGCTGCCCTATATATATATATATATATATCAAAAATTCTATAGTACCCTTGCAAAGCAATATTTGTTGGTATATTCTGACATACACCATGTCTAGAACAACATAACTATAATTGAAGAAGAAAGGCACTAAATTGTGCCAGATCGAGCAACAAAAGCTTCCTCTTCTTACTTCTCCTTTTCTCTCCTCGAAAGCATTCTCTATGTTTGTAGAAGAATTGAAGTCGTGCCATTATCATGTCAAAATTGTATAACTACACAACTTTTTACAAAAAATTAGTCTCACACTCGAGGGCACCTCGCAGGAACCTCCTGTGACATATTCTCCCAAGATATCATTGAAAGCTTCTCACATGGATCTCCCATGACACATATCGCCAATATGTTACTCGAGAAAAAACTTACGTGAACTTCATGCAAAGCACTTTGCTAGCTCTTCATTTGTGCCCAACTTCATGTAAACATCATGCAAACTTCTTGTCCCATTTTGTTTGAGCATTCTATCAAATGAATATTACACAACAGGGCCATGGGCCTCACATGGGGAGTGAGCCACCCCAACAATCACAACTCCATTAACATGACCTTTTTTCAGGTTCTTTACTGATGTGCTCCACCACAATTACAGCTAGATCATTTTGATACTCCAGTAGCTTCTACAGAACAAGTGCTGAAGAAGTGACAGGAAATGAGCAGATTCTTGAGGAACAACTGTCAGTATCTCAAAATAGGGCAAAGGATTATGCTGATCAGAAGAGGGTGGCGAGAATTTTGAGATTGGTGCTTCTCTGTATTTAAAATTGCGATGTTATAGGCAAAATCATTGGCCTTAAAGAAGAACATCAAATTCTCATCCAAGTACTATGGAGTATGGAAACTTTACTATTATTCAGAAGGTTTTACCCCTTGCTTACTAACTTCAGTTGCCAGAGGAGTCTAAATACTGTCCTTTTCATGTGTTCTTTCTTAGGAAAAATCAGGGTGCAAGGTTTGAACTCAAGCTGCATTTTCTTTATTGGACACTATTGAAGAAATACAAACTAGACCAGAAGCCATCCTGCTGACTAGAGTACTACAAAGAAAGGGAGAATCCACCTAACAATTGTTGATTAAATGGATAAACTTGCTTCCAGAAGATGCAACATAGGAAGATGAAGCCAGAATTGTCGCCCATTTTCAGCATTTACCCTCGAGGACAAGGATCATTTTGAGTAGCGGTAGGGGGTGTTGAATTGAAGCTGCAGCTTGATGAAAGGTAGCATGGGACAGATCTGTAATAGAACTTGTATTTAGTTCACTAGTTGACTGATTCAGCAGCAGTTTGGCTGTGAGCTGATTGTATTCTGTTATTCTTGTTACCACTCTTCTTTTGTCTTGCTACTTGCTTGTATCTTGTGGACTGGTCTATAAGTAAACTGTAACCATGAATGAAAATGTCAGTAGTGGTATTGATATCGGTATCGGTATCGGTATCGGTCCCGATTATATTGGTATTAGATGTATCGGACAGAAAAAACTTTTTGAAAATCGTAAGCTGATAAGACCGTATTAGCCGATATGAAAATATTTTGCGATATTGTTACAGTATTAGGAAGTACTGGTATCAGGGGTCTCAATGCTAATACATATTGGTCGATATGATACAATATTTGCATCCATGGCTGTAATCGAAGAATAGAAGCATGAATAAAGTTGATAATTTTCCCCCTCCACGCCACCAAATTCCCACTTATCTTTCTGTCTTACATAATTCAGAACAGTATCACTCTTGTGTTTCTTGTGACAATCTGAGAAATATTTGCTTCACCCTTTTTACAGTTCCCCTCTCATTTCCCCCTCTCATGTGGTCATAATCTATCTGGCGTTTTCCTTTTGATGGATCCCTGATTGAATTTTCATGGTAGCAGTAACGATGATATGATTCTATTAGAAGAAAAAGGGAGGAGATGAAATAAAGGATTTTGGTATATCTTGCTGGCAATGCCACTATGTGGAGAAAGGCTTTCTGGCTGGGTAAGAATTGCTCAAATCGGTTCGGTGGGTTTATGTGGTGCTTAATTCTGATCACAGTGCGATTGGCCTTTGTTTTTTGAATTTGGTGGTAATTAGGGTAGGTGTTGTTCTGTTATTTTGTTGCTGAAGGAAGTGGAGAGGAATTCTGGCATTGCCTTGTTGATGCCTATAGGGAGTTACTCTGATTGAATTGGTTAATTTAAGTGACAACAGTTATGGTGTCAAGATAGAAATTGGGGTATGTGGTGAAAGGGCTATCTGAAGGACTCAGTGAAGTTTGAGGATAGCTGATGTAGATTTTGTGGTTATTGTTGGGGATTGTGTTGCCTGCGGTGACATTGGTATTCATGGTGTTCCAGGGATACTTTGGTCCTAGTATTGAGGTGGATACGGCACTTGTAGTTAGTGTAAACTGCGAATATGGAAGTGATTGGTAGGAAGTTAAAGATTTTGATTGTTCTGGACTATCTGTTTTGTCATGCACAAAACCAACCATTTGGTCATTATTTCGACAGAGCCTAGACTTCCAATATTTTAATATGATCTTAGAAACAGTGGTGGGCCCATATCCAATTGCTGTGACATTAAACCCTGTGCCTGTGAGCATTTTATAGGTATTGAAATCAGACAGAAGATCCTGTTATTTTAATTCTAGGGCAGAAGCATTTATGCTGTCCACATTCTGTCATGTTTTTTTTTTTCCTTATGATGTCTTTTTGTTTTGTTCTGTTTGCACCTTTAGAGGTCTAGCATCCAAAATTAACAGTTCTGATTATCGGCACTTCACACTATTAAATAATTTTAGGTGCAAAATATAATTGTATTATCAGTTGTTTTAGGTATTGAAGCCTGGAAAACTAAAGCTCTGGATGGGTAGAAAGCAGTTGTTTTGCTGAAAGTTTTTGCATCTGCATAATTACATTACAGCAGTTGCTGCGAGAGATCTGGCATGATCTTCTATGTGATTCATTTTTCAGGTCAACATATGCAACAACAGTGCGTGATTCAAAGCATGCTCGTGAAAGAGAATTTCTGAAAGCTGTAAGTAAAGCTAAGTTCTATGATGTTTACGCGTGTTGTCTTTTTGACATTGTATGGTCACATATCATTGAATTTTTTTTTTCTTTTTTTCGTTTTCTTGGGGGTGGGGGCAACCTCTACACTGGTAAGTTGGGGTTTGCTTAGTTACAAACTGTTTTCCTGCATGTTTTAAAATACCACGGACACAATTTCTATCTGCTGTTGAGGTAAGGTTCTGTCCACTTAGCCTCCGTAGAGCTTGCAATATGGGAATCATCAGGGGCTTGGCTACCACCACTTCTGCCCCAACCATCAATTTCTCCATTGATCGCCATTAACTTAAACTGGTGTATGATTAAATAAACTGACATAGCAGTAAAAGCATCTGCAATTTTATTGCCATGTACCAAAATGCTCTTATATTGAGACCCACCTCCAGGTCCATTTGTTGTCGTAACCTCTCTCCCCTTTTTTCCCACATAAAGTTATTGCATGTAATTATGCTATACCTCAAGTAATGGGATAAAATTGCACCTTTTGTTTTTATCTTTTATTTTTCCAAGGATTCTCATGAGTCTGCCTTTATTCTAACAGTTGTATTATCCAATTTATCTTGATAATTTCTTAGTGCAAGTGGTATTGCAAGGGGGGTGGGTTGGATTGAAGTATGATGATTGTAATGGCAATGCTTATCATTACTGCTCTTATGCTGATTGTATTATTGATCGAGTTTTCTTTTGCTTTTTTGTTTCGGGTAGGGGGCATCTTTTGTTAGCAGAATTAACATAATAATTTTTATCATATATTCTATATAGTTTCCCTTGTTAAGATTATTCTAATTGATTGTAATTAAGTATAAGTTATTGTTATTAAGAGATAAAACAGGAAAGTTATAAATTTTATTGAATGTAATTTGGGAATGTATTTCTATTTAATGATAAGGAAATCCTCAATTGAGGTATTCAGAACAATTAACATGGTATTGTAGCCATCACTTCTGAATCCTTAATTTTGAATCTTTGTTTTTGGTCATTTTGGTTCCCTATGGTGACTTTCTAAAGTTTTCGTCTTGGTTTTGTTTTGCTTCTCGGTTTAATCTCAAACCTTCGGCTTCATTGATTTCATGAGTCATGTTTGAATCATCTTGGTGTGAGTATTGCTTCATTTCCAAATCATTTTGAATCTCTAATAGGGTGCAACAGAGGAAAAGATGACTCGTGGGACTATGAGTAATTATTCCTTCTTGTATTTTTGTACTGGTTTTCCTTCAACTCACCATCCTTAGAACTCTGAAGCCAATTTATGGGTAGAATTGATCCTGTGCTCTTGGTATTTTTTTTATTTGATTCTAGAGTAGAATCGAATTAAGACTTGCGGCATTGTGAATCTTCATCTTTGGCTTCTAGGCCTCTCTATGCTTCTTTTGCCTCACATGAAGGGGGTATCATGTGACCTTACTTGTTTGTGAGGATTATTTTCATCAAAGTACAAATTTTTCTTATACTTTTATTATATCAAGTGAAAATTTTATAGTCGTTTTTAATGGAAAAAATTACTCTACCTTGGAGTTTTAATTTAAAATGTTTGTAAAGAGAAAAAGAACTTTGAAGTCATTTACATGGCACATCTACAATCCTTTGCGAAATAAAAGAGCTTAATCAATGTAAGATCAAAGATGCCCGTATTGGGTCATGGTTGTTGGGATCTATTGAACCATATATGGTAATAATCTTCGATGCTTTTTTTCACTAAGGAGACGTGGAACTATTTCCGGCATATTTATTATCAAGAAAATAATGCTCGAAAATTCTAATTGGAATTAGAATTTGTTAACTTAAAACAAGGCAGCCCTCTCGTCAAACAGTTATATGTTGAATTTCTTAATTTATGGAGTGAATGTATTGAAATTGTTCATTCTAAAATTCCAGAGGAGACTCTTGCGACACTGCAAGAAGTTCATGCGGAGAGTTTAAGGAATCAATTTATGGTAGAATTGATACCTAAATTCAAGATTACACGAGCAAATCTTCTTAATCATAATCCTGTTCCATTCTTTGATATTTGCTTGGGAGAATTTCTTTGTGAAGAGCAATGCATGGCCACTTAGATTAGCATGACACATGATTTGGTACCTTCAGAGTTGGTTAGCTTGACATACGTTGCCCAGGGACAAGGAAAATTCAAATCTTTGACACGGTGCTATAGTTATAAAGAGTATAAGCATATTATGAAGGATTACAGTAAGAAATTATGCAATTATGACAAAATAGAGAGGCATATTATAAAGGATTGTCGCGTTTGACCTTAAAATAGACAAGCTCGGGCTTTCCACATTGATATTCCATCTACTTCAACTGGTGTACAAGCCCTTTTGATCAACAATCAGTCATCCAATGCTCCATCTTCTCTCACTCCTGAAATGGTTCAATAAATGATTGTTTTTGCTTTCTCTACTTCAGGATTGCTCGGTAAATGAAAATTGCTCATTCTTCTTAGCTAATTGACTTAGCAGATTCAAATCATATAATAGGCAATAATGTTGCTTTATTGTTAGTACAAGGGTGAGCAATATATTTAGTTAGTCAATAACAATTCTCTAACCATCATAACAGTTGAAAATTTAGGATTTGCTTTCGATAATGTTTTTGTATTCTTAAAATTATCTACAAGTTTAATTTTTGTTGAGAAATTGGTTGATAATAATTATGAGATTCACTATGATCATAATACTTGTCTTGTATAAGATCAAGCATTGGGGCAAGTAATCACAGCGAGTCTTAAATTGGGACGTTTATTTTCTTTTCAGCTTTCTATTCCTACTCTCATTTCTTTAGCTTGTACTACTATTACTAATAGTAGTATTATCTGGCAAAAAAGATTGGGCTTTTTCAATTCTAGTATTTGACTTATCTTATGAAATATGGCTATTTAGGCAATAAAGATTCCTCTTTTTCTGTGCCTTCTAATTATACTTCTTGTAAACTTGGTAAAAGAAAAGTTTTTCCTTTTCCTTGTATGATAGTTGTGCTTCTATAAGTTTTAAGATTATTTATATCAATAAATGGGATATGAGTTAGGTTATTTCCCATGCTTACTACCTGTACTTTATGATATTTGTTGATGATTATAGTTGTTTCACTTGAATGTATTTTCTTCACTCTAAAGATGAGGTATTTTCTGCATTTCAAACCTTTGTTGCTTATGTCGAAATATAATTCGTAACACAAATAAAAATCTTATGTTCAAATTTAGGAGTTTTCGTGCAATTACTATACAATTCTATCATCTTTTCTATTATCGGGGATATATATGTCAAAACACATTTGGGATTATCTTAACACTAAAGGCATACTTTCTCAACATTTCTATCTTTACACTCCAAACAAGGCTGTTGAGCATGAAAACCGTCATCTTTGAGATATTGTTTGTATTTTGTTAATCGAATTGTTTGTGTTTCTTATATTCTAGGCACGGGCCATATCTACAGTTGTGCATCTAATTAATTGTTTGCCCTATCAAATTTTTCATTATGATTCCTCATATTATTGTTTGTTTGGAATTGCTAAATATGATTCTCTTCCTACTTGTGGTTGTCTGTTTTGTTCACTTACCTCTAATTGAATATCACAAACTTGTAGCTCAAGTTGTCAAGTGCGTATTTCTTAGATACAACAATACAAATAAAGGGTTTGTTTTGATGTCGATGCCAACAACTTTCATATTTCTCAACAAGTTGTCTTCTTTGAAAGCCAATTTTACTTCCAATCTTAGGTTATTCATGATTCCACTTTTGCTATCGTTCTGACTTTTGATGACGTGCCTTGTTCTAATAATCAATTTAAGCTAGGAATTATGTATCACAAACATCATCCATGGCCTCCCTTCGATCTTGATTCAGCATTTGACTCCACTGTAGTTACACCTTGATGGTCTACTCGAATTATTCATCCTCCTGATGGTATGGTTTTTCTCATACAGCTCTTAGGCAACTTTGGATACTGCTCTTGTACTTTAATCTTACTCTTAGGATTCCATTCAAAAGTTTTGGCAATAAGTTATGCAAGACAAGTTTCAGGCTTTTCGAGATAATCACACTTGGGGATATTGTACCATGTCCATCTCGATTTAAACCTGTATAGATAGAAATGGGTATATAACATTAAGCTAATGCTTGATGGTTCTATATCAAAAGATGTAAAGTAAGATTAGTTGCACTTCAAAATCGTTAGGAATATGGCCTTTATTATGAGTAGATTTTTGCTTTAGTGGCTAAAATGATTATTCTGCATACTATTGTAGTTATTGCTATTTCAAAAGGATGGCCCATTTGACATATAAATGTTAAGAATGCATTCTTATGCGAGGATCTAAAGGGAAAAAATCTATGTGACTCCACCTCCCAGCATGTTTACTGATTATTCCCCTAAGATGTATAGTCTAAAGCATTTCTTGTATGTCTTAAAGCATGCATCAAGAGCATGGTTTGAAAAATATTGTACCAATCTTCTTGATTTTTATTTTACTCAAAGTTAGTTTGATTCCTTTCTTTTTCTTTCCAAATACTGGAATTGATATACTTATTGCATATATGGATGATATTGTTATAATTTGATCTGATCCTCAGTTGTTTGAGCAGCTGTAATAGTACCTCAAACTATGTTTTATATGAAATATCTGGGTATCTTTAGTATTTTTTTGGCCTTAACTATGTTTGAGCAGCTTACTACTACCAGCAGTTTTTTGCATCAACACAAGTATACCTAGGAAATTATTATTTTGGTCGGTCTTCAAGTTGGGAACTCCATTCTTACACTTTTGGATTTTAATTTAAAGATTTAACAGGAAGAGGAAGACTTAATATCTAATCCCTCTACATATATGTAGCTGGTAGGAAGTTTGAATTACTTGACAATTACTTTGTTTAATATCTCCTTTACTGTCCAATAGGTGGGTTAGTTTGTGTAGGCGCCTAGACATTTACACTTGGTGGCAATAAAATGTATTGTTCATTACCTAAAGGGTACTTCTGATTAAGCATTGTTCTTTTCAACAGGGATTTCTCTCCATTTAATCGGATTTAGGAACATTGATTGGGTTAGTTGTGCTAATACTTTTCATTCCATTATTGATTGATGCATGGTTATTGATAATGCTCTTATTTTTTGGAATAATAAAATGCAAACTCAGGTATCGAAATCCTCAACCAAGTCCAAGTATTGTACTATGTATTCAGCTTGCTCGGAGATTGTTTAGTTGAGGGGCTTGTTAGGGGAACTTGGCATTCCCTAGCTTAATCCTACTACCATTCATACTGATAACACTAGTACTTTTTAGATTATCACAAATCTAGTCTTTCATTAGCATACAACGCATATTGAGGTAGATTGTTACTACATCCTTACAGCACTTGACCAACAAATGATTACTTTTTCTCATATCTCTATTCATCTTCAAATAGCTTACGTCGTTACTAAAGCTTTATCGCGCCATCGATATTAATTCATGGCTAACAAATTAATACTTATTGATTAACCAGTATCAATTTGAGAGGGGCTGTAAGTAGAATTAGCATGATAATGTTTACCGTGTATTGAATATAGTTTCCTTTATTAGGATTATTCTAATTGATTGTAATTAGATACAATTGATTAAATTAGGAGATAAATCGGGAAAGTTTTGAACTATTGTTGAATGTAATTTGGTTACGTGTTTTCTATTTAATGAAATGGAAATCCTCAATTGAGGTATTCGAAAGAATTGACGTCTTTAAATAGGTAAACAGTGGAAGCGATTTTTGGTGCTTTGTGTATCTTTTCCTCTAGCATTTTGCTGTGGTGCTATTGGCTTCTGGCTAAAGATTTGTGGCTAGTTCTGTTCCATCTCCTTCTCCCCCCCAAAAAAAGAGATACCATGTGCAAGCATCAGGAGCTTGCTGCAGTTCTTAATTCCATGGCCTATATCTACCATATATTTAAACACAGGTCGTCTTCTGCACAAACTTTGGATATGGCAGGGATGTTCGGACAACCTTTATATTTGCTAATGATAGGCCCACAACAATATGGCACCATAATTTGAAACCATGATATCTACCCAAATAATTTGTTTATTCTATTGGGCATATCAATAGGTGATTACTGGTCAAAAGGGAGGAAAAAAAAACTAATATTGTATGTGTTTTTTGTTTTAGGTTCATAAATGTGTTGCTGGTGGAGGGAAGGTCCTTATCCCGACATTTGCTCTCGGAAGGGCGCAGGTACTTTCCCCATTTGAATAAATTTTCAGTCTCTTCATTTAATAGATTAAAAATGTTAGATTGAATGGTATATATTCAGACCAATAGATTTTTCTATGTATTGCACTTAATTCTGGTAATGTCAAAGTAACTATATTAAGTCAAACTCATATGTAATTATCTAGCATAAATAGCTTCAAGCATAAAATAATCTTCAGTGGAAGTCATTTTTTTTAGCAGATAGAATCATAGAAGTCAAACATTTTAAATAAATTGGTTTACTGACTGACAAATAATTTATACAAGGAAAATAACAATTCAGTTCAGTATGATAAGCACTGACTATATATTATGTAAGTGAAAAATAACATGGTATAGGTACTGAATCACTTAGCTGGTGCATTATGAAATACTTGTTCCATCATTTGGTTAAAATGGTTGTACAGACAGGGATATTTTCTGTTGTTTTCCATGCCCACTTTTTGGACTCTTCTTGAGAAGATAGGTTTGGACATTGAATTGTAGTAGAAGACAAAGTAGCATGTATTAAACATTTTATTAACCTTCTATCATTTGTACGAAGGAACTCTGTATGTTATTGGAGGATTATTGGGAGCGGATGAATTTGAAGATTCCTATTTACTTCTCAGCAGGTTTGTTTTAACTTACTAACCTTGGATTCTGAAGCTAATCATACTACACTTTGTTTTATGTTGGCCCAAAGCAATTATCGTTTTCGACTTCAACTTTTCAAACATTATGATTTTTTTTCTTCCTTGAACCCTAAGCCTGGCTGATTGTTGCGAGGTTTTGGTGTAGTTGTTATTAAATTATTTTATTGGCTGAGGTCTTTCATTAGTGGTGTTGAACACAGATCAGACTTTGCTGATAAAATAATGTTAATAATAAACTTCACCCTCCTAGTTGGATAGAGGGACCTTCAGTTTCTTTGTTCATTTCATTATGTGGATGATATATGACAGCTTAGTAAATCAACAATGCAAGAGATTATTTATGACAAATAGGGAAAATAATATGTTGCGATCTTCACTAAAATTTGTGAATTGGCAGAGTTTTGATTCTTTTGAAATATGAGTTTTTAAATATCTGCAGTAGTATGATTTAGATTATCACAATTTGTTGGCCAAAAACGTGAGGATCTTAAACTTTTCTTTGTGATGTATTTTCTCCTTTTTAAATTATTATGGAAATTGTTTCATTTTATTTTTTTAATCTGTTATTTTTAATAGAAAACAATGTGATGACAGGTAACTTAATTTGGTTAATTTTATTTTATGGGAATAGTTTTAGTCAAATTATAAGTTTGCATGAAATATTTCAGTATGCATATTTGAAATTTGGTGTTTGAATATAATGTATTTGGGTATTTAGAATGAGTAATAAATGTGTGTCAAGCGGTCAGACCACATGTTGGTGAGTGAGCTTGGTATCCAGTATTGCTCTTAGTTGTTGGACAAAATGAAATCAGGACGGGGAGGCAGGAGGATAAAATGGAAAAAGAAAGAATAAGAAAATAGAGAAAAAAGGAACTAAGCCAAAGCTAGGAGAAGAAAGGCAGAGCCAATTTTGTAAGGCTGTGGCTTGCAAGGGGGAGTGAGAGAGGGAAAGAGAAAAGAAAGAGAAAAAGAAGGTAGCTGGTATAAAGGAAAGAAAAAGAAGGTAGCTGGGATGAAGGAAAGAAAAAGAAAAGGAAGACTTGAGAGTCTAGAAGAAAAAGAGAAGGAAAGTGAAAAGGAGAGAAATAAAATGGTGAATTTAAGACGGATGTGGAATTCGTGCATGCTTGTGAAAATGGTATTTTTGGTAAAGTGGACATTAGGGCCCTACTCGGTTTGGAAAATCGTTTTTTGTTTTTAGTTTTTCAGTTTTTTTTCCTTTTTCACATTTTTATATTCGCAGTTTTCGTGAAAAACATGTTCATTGATTTTTATTAAAAGTATAAATATTTTTATAAGTTAATGTTCATTAGCATTTGTTAGCAGAGTATTAATTATTCGACATAAGATTAAACTTGTTAATCAAATAAATTATTTGCTAAATTTTCTTAGTATATTTAGTTAAAATAATTTAAATGATCAAACTCAATTTATGATAGCCTGGTTCATAGTTCAAAAGTCGTAAAACTTCATAAGTATTGCATACCCGTATATTATATACCGAGTGTGATTCTTTCATACATTCTAATATACAAAGTGACACTTATCTATGTATTTATATTGTATAACACATACCAAATATTGAATCAGTACTATCATGTTAGTACATTCTAATATATAAAATGACACTTATCTATGTATTTATATTGTATAACACATACCAAATATTGAATCAGTACTATCATGTTAGAAGCATAAGCTCAATTCAATTAAATTAAACTGATGAGTCAAAGCTCGAATCCAAATTATGCTTGTCATATTAATCAGTTGAGTTTAAATCAAATGATATTTAATTATATTAAAATTGGAATCTTTTTTTTTTTTCTATTTTTACCTTCATTGATAACGAACTAATAAGTCAAGTTTAATCTAGATTAATCATTTTTGCCAAACCCACCAAAAAACAAAAATCACAATAGACTTATATATATATTTTATTGTCAATGAATAAAAAATGGATATTAATAACCCTATTTTTTAATAACAATATCCCCTCAAAATATTATAGTATAAATAGTTTGATTTTGCTATTGAATTAACAATGCATAAACTTTTAAGTTACATAAAATATTCAATTGCAATGTAATTTCATTGTTAAACCTAAATACTTGATAGGCCCAGCATGAACTTGGGTCGGAACTAGCAAAGCCTAACTAGGAGAAGGTGAGCCTGACCAGCAGGTGGACCCAGCCCAATGGCGGCACCTTGAGAGATTTGGACGCAAGGCCCACTGGGCGCCCCTGACATGCATCTAATCAGCTTCGCCCGCTCTCTTGTAGAGGCAACCGCAGATTGACAATGCAGGAGATGTTGGTTCAGGGAATATTAGCCAATGGGAGATAAGGTCAACATTGTTAAGTCGCAGCTCACGCTGTCCCAGCAGCCATCCAACCAATCCTATGCGAAGTTAAGAAGCCTGCGATAGCCACGCCGGACAATGGTCCGCATACCATCGCAAGGCGACAATTGACACTGCTGGTCACTGCCAGCGCTCAACGACCTACGAATCCTGACAATGCACTTGTTGGAAGGTCCCAGCTCCCAAAAAAGCCTCCCTAAAGGAGCTTATAAATACCTTCTCCATCAGCTGAGAAGAAGAGGAGAAAAACCTAACCTTAGAACCCAGCACTAAGAGCAACGAGGATAAAGAATCAGCTATATATGGCGATGATAGTGAATCACACCTAGCAGTGCAAGAAGGGGAGCATGAGCCTCCTCCGAACTTCCCACGCACTCTCCGCATTCATGCATCCCTGCATTTTCCTCACGTTTACTTCCACACGTGCATCTTTCTATTTTCAGGGAAAGATTTCTGATTTAAGCGTCGAACCACCACTGCATACAGCGATGATAGTGAATCACACCTAGTAGTGCAAGAAGGGGAGTATGAGCCTCCTCCGAACTTCCCACGCACTCTCCGCATTCAAGCATCCCTGCAATTTCCTCACGTTTACTTCCATGCGTGCATCTTTCTACTTCAAGGGAAAGATTTCTGATTTAAGCGTCGGAGTGTTCACAGTGGGACAACCTCTCACCGTCCTTTGATTTCTTGTTTGCAGTTTGTGGTGTGCGAGGTGTAGGTTGAAAGACGCAAAGACTAGCTCTGTTCGCGATCCGACTCAGCAGAGGAATCCGAAAGCTTTCTAATCCACACGAGAACCCGGACCCGAGGACGCATCAATACCAATACAATTGCTTTCTTTTTAGATTTCCATGTTCATTAATATAAATGTATTTCCTAATGTGTAAACATTTGATTCAATAACTTATATTATCAAGGGAATCAATTTTGAATAAAAATAAAAGTAAAATTGATTATGAAATTCTATCATAGTTTCATTTTTTATTGAAGATATGATCTTAAATTCTGCATACATTTATATTTATAACTTAAAATTTTTGTTCCATAATTGCAATTTCTTAAAATATTAATGTTTAAGTGGGATATGAAAAACCATGAAAAACTTTACTTATAGACAGAAAAATTTTAGAAAATATCTTTTTGATGTTGCCTGAGTAATCCAAATTTCAGTTTAAAATTAAAAAACTGAAAACTCTGTTTTGAAAAATGGATTGATTAAAACACCTTCTTTGAATTTTATGTTGTCTTGAAAAACTTTTCAGAAAACTGCCTCATCAGTTTTCTACTACTGAACTATCGTTTTATATTCCTTTTCTACTTTGATAACATCTAATTAACAGAACATAATTTTATATTTTTCCTCCAATGTTCAATCTTATCCTTGGTTCACCATATTGACGATTTGTCGTGCACCTATGCTTTTATTTGTTTAGTTGAAGTCTTCAGTTTATATTAATAAAATATATGGGCTTATTATGAAAATGAATTACTGATATTGATGAAACATTATTAAAAGAATTTAAAATTGCCTCTATATTTGGAATCACAACAAGTGGAATAGGCCTTTCTTGTTTGTTTAGTGATGAATCGGCCTCTTCGTCTTATAGTGATGGCATTGGCTCCATTTGTTTTGTGGCAGGGGATGGAGAATTGAGTAATCATTGGGGGTTATAAACCTTCAAATGTGCATGGCACTTTATGAAACTAATTGATGTGATAAGGTATATGATTGGCCCTGTAAGTGGGATATATACACTGACATACAGGTTGGGATGGTAAGAAATGAACGATTTGGAAAAGTAACAATTATCCTAGAACATTTATGCGCAATATGAACTTTACATTGTCTTTGGTATGTTGGAGTTAAGGGTTATCTGTGAATTGGTAGGTATCTATGTGAGGATATTTTTGGTGGATGGTTTTGATGTAGTCTTGTGGTTCATGGTCAACTTGGGCCTAGACATGTAACGCACTGGCCTATTGGTTGGACCTTGCGTCATGAGAACAACACTCCTGTGTGGTGTCCAAATGGGCTTGTTTTTTATATGATTTTCTTTTATTTGTTGTTTCTTGGTTGGTCACCTAATTCTTGACCTGCTTTTGTTTGGAATTCGGATGGAACAATAGTTTGATGAGCAACAGCAGCTACAATGTCAACAAAGCCACAAATCTTGCTACATGGGATGGGGCCCATGAATTGTTTCCCTCAATGCTGCTCAATTTTAGGTCAATATGCTTATTGTAGTTAAAAATTGGGCAAATCTTCTTTTATTACCTCCCTCTTTGTATCTTCCCTTGCTTCTGGTGCACTATTTGGCCTGTATTTTAAGTGCTCAAACCATATTAAATTCCCTGCCTACATTTCATCTTCAAATATGCTGCTTGTAGCCAATCCGAGCCATCAGTTTGTGAATGGATATCCTAGAGTTACACAACATCCTATTTTAGCATTCTGTTTCTTTTATACTTTTTGTATATGGTGTTTATAATTACTCTAGATTATATACACTGAGAGTAGCTGTTCTTATACCATAAACATTTGCCCTTTGATGTTAAAGGTGTTGGTCAGTTACATAAAATTATAAACACATTTCTCTTCCTTAACTTGGTCGAAGCTAATGAGACCAACTCCTTGGGAATTTTTTTTTTATTGAGTGACTTGTTTATTATTCTTCAAAATATTACTGATAATTGATTTACATTACTGATGACCTGGTACAGTGAAATGCAAACACAGATCATACAGTGAACTTCCTGCAATAAATTGGTACTATGTTGAATTATCCTTCTATGAGGGTTGGTTTAATTAGGAACCCTGAATTTGTCGAGCAATTTCCAAAATCAAATTTAAATTTGATTCACTGGCAGAAGATTTTTGTTTTGCTAAGACTGATACTGTGTAATATTATAATCATGCTTGTGCAGTTGTGGCTATTCTTCTCACTTAGTTTTTTTATGTAAACTTTTCTTTCAGGTTTGACTATTCAAGCTAATATGTACTATAAGATGCTCATCAATTGGACTAGTCAGAAGGTGAAGGAGACATATGCCACTCGCAATGCATTTGACTTTAAACATGGTAGGAATCCTATTTTTCAGTTATAAATGTCTCTGTACCATCAATTCTGACTTTTTTTGCGCCTGTCATCTACACGTTTTTGTTCACTATTGCTTACAGAGTTCTTGAGCACTTATTGTTTGATTAATAGTATGTAGATGTCAAAACCATGAGGATCCAGGAGACTAATTGTGTTACATCATCAAAATCATCTGACTTGTGTGGGAAGAATGATATTGAGTTTTGATGGCATCATCTTGCCAATAATCAATAATGGTGAATTACTTGGCATTGCTGAATGCGTTCATGATGTCAGTTTTTGGAAGCAAAAAGTGTTTATTTAATCAGCACATGAGGTGGCTTAGAAGAATCAGGATTTTGCACACTGTACCTTCTATAAGAGTTTGGGCCATTTTTCAGTTTTAGTTTGGTTTGTCATCATCTTGGGCCTTATATTGATCATCGCCTTCGGCTAGCCTGTAGAACTCCTTCCTAGACTACCACTGTTTCCTTTGTACCATGTGTCACTTTGTCGTTCCCTGCAAGCCTTGAATGCAGGTTGGAAAGAGATCGATCATTAAAATGATGATTCCATGTATCACTCAAACTTCAGTCATTGGATAGTCCTCAGATCAACTTATTTGTTGTCCTCAATTTTCCCACATGATTTCACCATATAAGAGAAGTTTACCTTTTTTTTGTGCAATTCCTTAAATATTTGGGACACTGTTAAGAAATCCCCTATACACAGTTTCTTATTTTGTTGTCTAACTGGGTTTGTGCATGATGATTGACCTTTAATTTAGAGGTCCATCTGGTGGTATTTTTAGTCAATAGCTTCTATGAATTCTGTAGTTGCAAAAGTTTCCGAGGGTTGGGTGGGTAGAGTAGATATTTTGGTTGAATGTTTTTACCCTCACCTATATGCTTTGATTGGTCAAGCAAGTTACAAAATCTCTGCCTGTCCCCATTGGGTAGATGAGTTGTGATGGGGTGTGCAATGTAAGTTGACTTACATTGTGTATGGTTTGTGATGTTTTTCAAATAAAATTCAAATGATTCAACTGTTCAACAAAAAATATATATAGTGATGTCATACAAAAGCAGTGATTAATCAAAACAGTATGTCTATCTTGAAAAAGAGATCTTATAATACAACTAACTAGATAGAATGTCTGAGAAATGAAAGGTTTGAATTCACAAGCTGAACATACTTAATACGATGTCATTTAAAAGATACATTTAATAGAAGGAAACCTGCTGATCTACAAATTGGAAAGCAACAAGTAGAAATACCTACTAATCTACTTTTGATTGAATAGAGCAAATATCTACTTGTTTATGTTGGTAATCACTCAGATTAATGTTGCAGTTTGCAGTTTTGACCGTTCTTTGATAAAAGCTCCTGGACCTTGTATTCTCTTTGCGACACCTGGAATGATAAGCGGTGGATTTTCACTAGAAGTTTTCAAGCATTGGGCACCATCAGAAATGAATCTCGTCACTTTGCCTGGGTAGTGTATCAAGACCTTGCTCTATTGTTGGATTGCATGATAAGCTTATGCACTACTTTCTTTTATGTTAAGTAATTACCCACCTTGAGACAGAGCAACCCCTTCCCCTTTGAGTTTTTTGAAAATAGGAGACCGACTGGGGTTGCACCCTCAGTCTCAGAAAAAAATAAGAATAACAACATAATGATAAATAATTGTTCTTGTTTGATGTACTGCCTGCATAAGATGCCACTAAATGAGATAAATCATGTAACCAATAGAAGTCACTTGTGTTACCAAGTTTAATTTTGTTGGAGAACTTTGGGTAGAATAGAATACATCACATGCTGCATTTTGTTACTCATGTTAACAAATTGAGATGTGGTCGCTTTGTATGATCAAACGCTTCTGGATTTGGTAGCTTCATTTCGTTAGAGTTCTCTTTGTTACTTTCTATGATCAGATGTTTCCTGATTTGATAGCTTCGTTCCTGGCAGTTTGTGTAAGATCTGTGTGTGTGTGTCGATGACTTATAACCCAAATGGCACTTTCTACTCCCTCCTACTATTAATAGTGTTTATTCAGGCATTGGCATCAACTCAGTACATCTAATTGAATGATGTGGATGCATAGCTTAAATCTTGAAGAGATGGCAGCCTGTTTTTGGCATGGGTCTGCCCAATGCAGCCATGATATGGCATATGGGCAGAGGCAATAGGGAGAGAGGGAACAGGAGAGCTTTAACCACATTTTATAGTCCTCCTAACCAAAGGCTACTAACTCCATTATGTCCCCTAAATTGATGGGAACTGGAGTGGAATGAAGCTTTTTATACAGATTTCGGCCCTCGCTTCCCTCTATTAGAACTCCCCAACATGGTGAAGGTCTTCCTTTAGCTACCTTTCCCTCTCCTTCTAAATGCCCAAGCACAAAGTGGATTTATTTCCCTTTATTGGGATGAAAGTGCTATGGATTTACAGCTGAAATCATCCTCATATTTTTGTCAGTATCGATTCCTGTCATGACATTATTTTATTCTCATCTATTTCTCATGCAGGTACTGTGTAGCTGGAACCATAGGACATAAATTAATGTCAGGCAAACCAACCAAAATTGAACTGGATCGGGACACACAAATTGATGTGCGATGCCAGGTTCATTATCATCCCTCATTTTCTGTCTTTTCCTTTTGGGAGAATGCATGTGGGAGTTAGCCTCGTGGATATTTATTCAACTATATTAACTTGTCAGCACAATATATTTTTTGCTTATGAGATAGGGGCAAATTAAGAGATGTGGGTTGAGTTTGGGTGGTGTGTTTGGTGTTTGGAGTTGCAAATGATAATTTCTGTAATGGAACAAAAGAAAAGTCAATTCACCACTTTAACTTGAAGGTTAAACCACCAGCTAAGAATGATGAACTTGAAACAATCACCACTAAGGACCTTTTAGCCATTGAATAAAGAAATGAGATGACAATTTTGAAATTCTAATTCAAAAACACAGCCTTATTTCGTAACAATGCATAAACCTCTTTAATAGGCTAGAGAGAGAGAGAGGATTACCATGTGTTTGGGAAACATTAACACAGGTGACAATATCCCTAGGGACACCATGCTATTTGTAAAAGCAAGTTCATCAAATGTCCTCCAACTATTTAGGTGATTCCCTAGTAAAAAAACATGATTAATTTTCTTCCATTATGCTACTATTGGCCATAAGTGTAAGTGGTTCAGAAATGGGTTGGTTTGCCTCATAAATGTTGATATTTGTATGATTCCAGCTATCACTAAGTCTAGCTTCTAGTGGACTCCCAAAGTAGAATGTTAAGTGCCTGAATGGGCTGGATTATAGAGTTTGGGATTAAGGCAATAAGTTGTCAAGTCCAAATTTATTAGCCAAATCAGCTCCTGTTTCCTGCATCAGTGTGACTGACACACATTGTCATCTAGTATCTACCCTATCTTCTGGAACTATGCAAATTGTCTATACTGGTTTACATATATATGCATACAGTTGACTGTTGTCAAGATTAGTCGTCTTGCTTGATATGTGTGGACCAAATTGTCTGCTAGCAGCTACGTCTCACAACTGATGATTTTATACTTTCTCCTGCTTCAAAGTTGACACGATTAAGTGATAATTTGAAATTATGCTCGTTGAGTAGACCATAAAGTTCTATATATTGCTTCTATCTCTTCCAGAGCCTTTTCTTGCAGATATATGAGTGATAATAAGGCACATGCGTATTGAACATGATATATTTGATGGGTGAAAAGTGTTAAATTTGGAATTACGGAACAACAACCTTCCATGTGGGGTAACCCTCTTTAAATTCCACAATATGGGAGCCACTTGCATAAGATTGTCCTCCAGGAATTGTATAATTCCTTTTATGGGGTGAAATATGAGCAAATCTTCGTGCTTTTTACTGTGAAGTGAAACAAGCTGTGATTTTAACCTATCATAAATTTCTCATTATGCCATGAGCTTGATAGAAATAGGATCAGTAACGTAAGTAGCACTGACACTTTTCCTAGTCCAGCATGTTGGTATCCAACACATGCTAGACACCGATAGTCTTCGACACATCTGAATATTTTATTATTTTCTTTTTGACTACAATGAATTTGAACACGTTGGACTGTTTGGTGAGTTCATAAAATAGGGGTTCTTAACATAAACTAAATAATGAAGTCATTTGGTAATTTAGAAATAATTAAAAACATAAGTCCTGATTATGTTCTTTTTTTATTAGTATTTTGTGATATATAACATGGCACAATGCCTATATATTGGCTATGTACGTACTGGTTTTTCCTATATCATTTCTTTGGATGGTGAAACAAGAAATATGCATTTTTATTGATAATTTAGTATAATGTAATATTGTTGATAAATTATATTCTTATCTATTGATAAATCATAATTTTCAGCAATGTGGTTCCAGTGTATTGTGGCCTTGTTTTTAGAAAAATAGTGTATCAGCGCATCAATATTATGTCCGTCCTTTGTTGTTATCTGTGCTTCTTAGGCAGTAAGTACTTATAGCATTGTCTAAAAAATTACTCTTCAAATAGACCATCTCCATCTTATTTTATCGATGTGTATAGCTGTTTTTAATTTTTCATCTTTCCGTGTGTTTTTCATCTCACAAGGAAAGCATTCCGCTGTCAGATCCGCCCCCCCTCCAACAAAGGATATCAAACTAAGTTGTCCTAGTAGTTCTGTACAGATTTTTTTAAAAATGTTGTTTGCTCAGCAAGTTTTGTTTGATGACAGATTCATCAACTGTCTTTCAGTCCTCACACTGATGGGAAAGGAATTATGGATCTTATAAAGTTCCTCTTACCCAAGCACGTGATTCTTGTACATGGCGAGAAACCTAAGATGGCTGTCCTCAAAGACAGAATTCAGAACGAACTGGGAATTCTGTGCTATGATCCAGCAAATAATGAAACAGTATGCATTCCATCGACTCACTATGTGAGGGCAGATGCATCAGCTACATTTACTCAAAGTTCTCTTTGTCCAAACTTCAACTTCAAAAGCAATTGTTTGGAAGTTGACACTGATTCTGGCTCCAAGGTCATGAAAACCGCATCAAACCTGCAGGTATATGATGTGAGGGTCGGTGAAGGGATCCTGGTTATGGAGAAAAGCGAGAAAGCTAAGGTTGTCCATCAGGATGAGCTTCTTCTTGCTCTAGGAAAGGATAAACATGAAGTTAAGCTTGCTTTTTGTTGCCCTGTATATAAAGGTAATACAGAGGAAAGTGGTCTGGATCATTACTCAGAGCAAAATATACTCCCTTGCTCCGACAAAAATGCTTGGATTCAGATGTTATATGGGAAACTAACATGCATTCTTTCTGGTTTGAACTTTGAGGATTTTGGTGATTACTTAGCGGTGGACTCATTGCATTTGGAGCTATGTTCAAAAGACAATTGCCCTTACAGAATCAATCGAAACCATGGAAACTCTTCAGAAGTAGTGTTCTTTTGCTGCTCTTGGTCAGTGGCAGATGATAAACTTGCATGGAAGGTCATTTCTGTATTGAAGAATTTGACATTAGTCGTGCCAAGAAGATTATGCTTGAAAGACTGCCAAATGAAGTCCATGGAAACTGATTGATCACCGTGTTCGCAACCAATTAATAGTGAAGGTAACAATGGTGCAGTTTATAGTTTATTTGACTAACGGTGGGATGTATTCTGAGCAATGTCATTTTGGTGCCACTTTCCATGCTATGTTATCTTCTAGAGGAGTTTTGTGCAATTACTGAGGCAGTAAAATTTTGACAAATTCACTGGAGAATTGAGCTTCATTTGGTTGTCTTTCTGAGGGCAAAGCCTCCATGGAGAAATCAAGGTAACTATTGTTAAACTGGATAATCTATTTCAGATGTCCGGATGTCTTATTTTATGGTAAGGTGTCAATGAATTTATTTCTCGTTTCATCTTTTGCCTACTACAAATTTTGCATTTGAGACATGCTTTTATATTAATCATCGAAGTTGGCTTAAATCTACTTCAATCTTTACACATGAAGAGAATAGTGTTGTTATATCCATGGAACTATGAAAGCCTCAAGTATAGTTTGTTATAAAGAATTAGGTGCCCTTGGATTATATGGGACTCATTTAGAAGAGGGTTACCAGTTCATACGTAACTTCCGAAATTAGGCTATCAACTAAATTTATTATCGTATATTGATACATACTTACCTAGTATATCTTGTTCATGTTTGTGACTCCACTGGAATTTTTCTTGTTGGAGTAAGGTTATGGAATTAAGGAAAGTACTTATTTGTAGTTGCTGCTCGTCTTGTGTGCCCTTGTCATTATTATAGTAAGCATTGCAAAGTCAGCAATAGTAGTAGTAGTATCACTAGTTTATTTGTCCTCGTTCAAAGTGGATTTGGATCTCATCTAGTAATCTATTTTTTTGTGGGCCCATTAATGTAAGTGAATAGATAGGACATTGTGTTCTCTAGAAATGTTCCACTTTCATCCGAGGGAGGATTTTTCTTATTATTTGTTTTCTTCTGACTACTTTTTAGAGTTGTTATGCTTGGTTAGCCATGGGTGAGGGAAAAAGGGAAGGGGGAGCAGGAATGGGGACTTAAAAGTTTCTTAAGAAAAACTACTTTTCATTTTTTATATGATTTTAGTTAAATGAGTAATTATGAATCTGTTTGCTCATCATTTGCACAACCTACCCATCTTACACAATCAAATTAAGCACACTGCCAAAAATGATTTATTTTTTTTATTACCTCGCTTAAAAAACACAAAATTTAGTGCAACTGTGTACATGCAATGCCATGCTTATATCATAGGCAAGAAGGTGCCTGATTTCAGATGGTGAGGTGGTCCATTTCATAATCCTTCCACTGGTGCAACTTTCTATTATAGGCATTTCATCCGATGACATATTTGCGTTCTTGCTAATGTGTATAAACTTGCAGACTTAATTGTAGTTTATGATGCTTTGGCAATCCATGAGCAGACCACTATTTGAGATAAGTCTATTTATCTTATGAACTGCATCGGCTGATTCAGATTTAATGATAAGTTTTTGAAGCTGTGTTCCCAAGCAAGCTTGAGCCCATGGTAGATTGCTTGTGCTTCTGTTGGGGTGATATCAGTGTTGCCTAGTTCTCCTGAAAATCAAAATATCCAAAGACCCTTCTCATCTCTTGCAACTCCCCCATTGGTTACCTTCTAATTACTTTTTATTGCTGCATCAACATTGATTTTATTCCATTTATTGCTGCATCAAAATTGATTTTATTCCATCTGCTATCTGGCGGTTTCCAGATTGAAAGGGAGGTTTCATGGACAGTCCCAAGATAGAAATAGAATTGGAGATGGGGTCTTTGCAGCACCCCCAGAAGTCTATTGATGGCCACTTTTGGCCTTGGTTCACAGTTGGATTCACCATTAAATATCAGATTGTTTCTCCACAACCATAAAAGCCAAATAGTCACCAAATTGTGGCGTGCTGAGTATTCATTCCTTTTGAGAAGGATATTGTTGTTGAGCCACTCTTTGAGAGGGGTATTGTGCATTTCTGGGTCATAGTTGCTTTCAAGCCCCTCAATCCAAGTCTTGCAGGCAAGCACACATTCCCTGAGAACATGGGCTGAGGTTTCTGGGCGTGCACAACTCGGACACTCGTCTGTTGGGGATAACTGTCTTCTCTTTCTTTGTTCATCTATTAGAAGCCTCCCTTTGATTATAATCTAGAAGAAAGCTTTGAGTTTCAGTGGAACCTTGAGTTTCTATATTTTTGTCCAGCAACCTCCATCTTGTTCATGCTTTCCTTTCAAGAGCTTATAGGCAGATTTAGTATCCTGCTTAGCTAATGGACTACTCCACATGATTGTGTCTTGACAATGTGGCCTCTGTGGGATATGCGTGCACAACTCGAACACTCATCAGCGGGGGATAATTGTCTTCTTTTTCTTTGTTCAACTGTTAGAAGCTTTCCTTTGAATTTAATCTACAAGAAAGCTTTGAGTTTGAGTGGGACCTTGAGTTTCCATATTTATGTCCAAGGACCTCCATCTTGTTTATGGTTTCATTTCAAGAGTTTATAGGCAGATTTAACATTTTCCATTCCTGATGACCTGTTCCATGGGAGTGTGTCTTCACAATGTGGCCTCTGGGATATGCATGCACAACTCGGACACTCATCAGTTGGGGTTAACTGTCTTCTCTTTCTTTGTTCATCTATTTGAAGCCTCCCTTTGAATATAATCTAGAATAAAGCTTTGAGTTTGGGTAGAACCTTGAGCTTCCATATTTTTGCCAAGGGACCTCCATCTTGTTCATGCTTTCCTTTCAAGAGCTTATAGGCATATTTAACATCGTGCATATTTGATGGACTACTCCATATGCGTGTGTCTTCACAATGTGGCCAATGTGGGATATGGATTCCTTGCATTTTCAACCAGAGCTCTTCCCATCAAGTCTACTCCAATTTCAACTGTTATCAGGCAGGATATAATCAGTAACCTTCTTGTCAATTTCCTTGAGGGATAATCCATTTGGGTGTGGGCCAATAAAGCTTCATTCCCAATCAATTTATCCTTGCAAAATAGGATTTTCTTGCCATCCCCATGTGACCATTTGGATCCTTTCTTGGATGCCCTTGGTTGAGCCTTGATTTTATGAATGTCAGCCTCCTTAAGGCACTTGGCCTTAAGAACTTGAACCCAGAGTTTGTTACTCCCCTTTGCAGTTCCCAACATACTTTGCTAAGGTGAGGTAAGTTATTGGCCTAGGCAGATATGAGCCCCAGTCCTCCCTCTTTCTTTGAGCTGCATATGCCTCTTCCCAATTGACTAAGTGGAGTTTCTTAGCCCCCAAAGAAAGCTTGGGATTGATTTTGTCCAGTTGCGCAGATATGGCGGCTGGTAAAACATGAGTTTGCATTGAGTAAGCTGGCAGAGATTGGGCAATAGTGTGGACTAAGAGGGCACTTCCTGCTTTTGAGAGGCAATTTGCTTTTCAGCCTAACAATTTCTTGCTCACTCTATCAATGATGTTTCTATAGTGCTCCAGCGTGATTTTGATGGATGAGTCTTATTCTAATATATTTACCTATGTCAATGACGTTTTTGAAAGCACACAGGAAATAAATGTCCTGAATGGTCTCCTTTTTTGTGCCTAGGGGTAAGTAAATGTGTGATTTCTCATTGTTAATTCTTTGTCTAGAAGCTTGGCAGAAGCTATCCATGATGTCCATGACAATCTTCACTTGTTGCTTGGTAGCTCTTGAGAAGAGAAGATATCATCTGCAAAAATAAGATTAGAAATATGGGGTCCGTCTCTACATACCTTAATTGGCTTCCACTTTCCTTCCCAATTGCAATATTAATCACGTGGGAGCCTCTCCATACGGAGAGCAAAAAATATTAGCAGACAGTGGACCCCTTTGTTTGAGTCCACAGGAAGAGGTAAGGGCTTCAATAAGCTCACCATTACATAGAATCGTGAGAATGGGTTTGGTAGTACACTTCATGATAATTTCAATGAGGTTGCCAAGGAGCTTTAAGGATTGAAGTGTTTGTTTGATAAACTCCCATCTAAGCTTATCATATGTCCTTGCTGAGTCAATCTTCATCCTTATCGCTAAGCCAACATTTCTGCCTTTAGCCTTTTCCAGGGAGTGGATGATATCCTGGTCTACTGTTATCTCTGGTTGTCCTTCCGGGTAGAAATCTAGCTTGGGCTGGGGTGATGATGCCATTGAGGGGTCTGAGCCTTTGCACAATAATCTTGGTGATTATTTTATAGAACACATTGCAAAGTGAAATTGTCCTAAGTTGGTATAGGTGTTCTGGGTTGGGGACCTTTGGAATCAAAACAATGTGTGATTGGAGGAACTCATCTTGGCCTGGGGCTTTAAAAGTTTCACAGTACTGTTTCAAGAGCTTCTCTTGAACTATTCTCAATCTTCTGAAGTCAACCCTGCGTAAAGTTCCTTGAATACCTTTTGTTCTTCTGGCAAGGTCAGTCAGTTTTCCTGGCAAAGATTTTGCCAAATATATCCTTATTCCATACTAAGTTGATCCTTAAGCTGATCCAGTTTGAGCTAAGAGTTACCAGCTGAGGAATCCCAATATTGCATGACCATTTTCTTGAAGTCAAGGTGGCTGCACCACATAGCTTCGAATCTATAAGGTTTAAGGTTGTGGTTAGGAGTAAGCAAGTTCTCAGTATTTAAGCAAATAAGGCAGTGGTCCGAGGTGATCCTATTGAGATTAGTAACAGGGGCACCATGAAATTTAATTTTCCAGTCATTGGTAGCCAAGGCCCTATCATGGCATTTTCTAACAAAGTTTGGTTGGAAGCTCATATTCCACTATGTAAACTTTATTCCTTTGTAAACTAGATCGTCGAGCCTACGTTGGCTGATTCTCTCTTGAAATTGAAGACATTTACTAATGTTGGTAGTTTTCTTCCATGCTTCTTGTCAGTGGATAAAATTTCAATGAAGTCCCCAAGGATGCACCATGGAAGTTTTGTGGACGGAGCCAGTTGAATGGGGTCTTTCCATAGCACCTTCTGAAGTTTTGCCTTGGGGCTTGCATACACAAAACAGCAGATAGAATCCAGTCTGGACTATTAGTCGGACTCTCGACTATTAGTCGGACTCTCAATAAGTATGGACTACTTGTTCTTGTGTAGCAATCACCTCCACGTGTGTATCTATTAGATTCCACAGTGGCCAGATTCCTCCTGAAAAGCCAACAGCCTCGCTGATGGCACTATTATCAAAACCAAGTCTTTGAGTGACTTTTTCCTGTTGAGCTCCAGTAATACAAGATTCAAGGATGATCACCATATTTGGTTTTTGGCTTTAAATGATCTCTCTCAATTCACCAAGGAACCCTTTCCTCACTGCACAACTACAATTCCATGCGATGATTCTCATTAAAGACCTGTAAGACTTGGGTGAGCCTCCCCAATGGTAACATCTTCACTTAAATCATGATCCTTCTTCAATATATGCAACTAGTTAATCCTCAAACACAGGAGTGGGTCATTAGGGAAAGGATTTTGTGGGGGTGGAAGTTCCAGCTTATGGTCCGGAGGTTCAAGGTTAATATGAAGGGGTGGGGTTGCTATATGGGTGATTAAAATGGGGTCGAGTGTGAAAACAGTGGGGTTAGCACGAGTTTGATTCAGGTTGGTGTTTTGAGGGGGATTATTAATGGCTCTGATCAGAGCAAAATTACTTCTCTGATGGGTTATTGGTACTAACCTGAAGAGCAAGGCTTTTGGTGATAGTAAGCTTCAGTTGCTTTGCTGGCTTCCTGATTCTTTTTTGGTGGGATTTGAGTGTGTGCCCTAGTTTGAGATTGGGGGAGGCCTTGGATTGGAATGGGGTTTAGATTCTGGTTGGGTGCCTTTGAGAATTTTGTCCTTTCTCGAGGTCTTGAGCTATCTCTAGCTTGCTCTTAGCAGTAGTTTCTGTCGAATTTTGCTGCTTCTCTCGCCTGGCGTCTTCCTTTTGGCTAAGATCAAGAGGAGTAAATCTGGAGACCCAGTAGATGCTTGCCCTCTGAGGCTTCGAGTTTAAATCTCCTTCCTCTTCCATATTCCTATTTGGTCACCTAGTCCTTGGTGCATGAGTCCAGGGGCTGCATTCGTTGGGTACCTCCTTAGGTGACCCCATCAAGGTTCCCTCGCCATTACTCTGCTGATTCAAATCTCCCTCTTTCCCTATGTTAATTGAGTAGCCGTTGATACAATCCTTGGTACTGTGGTCCATCCTTCCAAAACCAAAACAGATCTCTGGTCAAACCTTCGTATTCCGCCCTTGAGGGTTTCCCCATTCAAATAGTACTGAGCAACCAAAGGTTTGGTCAAGTCCACATGAACAGAAAATTTGCATATCTTCCTCTTCCTGCCACCACCAAGTTTATACCTGTAAGTTTTTCGATTGCCCATATGATATATTTGCGGTGACAGTGAATTGGTTGGCCTGCAAATCTAACCACACCACTGTAGATGTGATTTCCTTCTCGGATGGTCTAAATTCTGGTGTCCAAGGCTAAACTGAGGTGGTGGTTGAAAATCACCCATGGAGAAGTCTTCAGGATCCGCAAAGCCAACCAAGTAAAAGTTAAAATCTAAACTTAAATTATTTCCTTGGATCTTCCTTTGGGCTTCCATTAAACTTGGATCTTGTCACACGATGCTTTGTAACGCAGTGATCTTCCAAGAAGCTTAGCCACAACTGTTTGTTCCCATGCCTCGGAGAGTTCCCCTTTAAGACCAGGTCCAGGGTTATTGATAAATAAATCAAACAGAATATCACCTTCTTCTGCCATATGCTCGACTTCTTCCCTTAATATCTGCCTATTTTTTGTAACAATGTCTAGTAAAGCTGGTTTCAGGAAGCTAGACACTGGATTTGCCAAATCACCCTGTTTTTGCATCCATGTAGCACTCTCCATGGCTTCTTCCAATCCATTTCCAGGCTCAACGATGACTGCCCCATGGACTTCTGTGTCTTGCGTGATCGGTCCACTTCGGCGGCACTCCGGCAACCTGTCAGCTTGTCATTCAAAGTCCTAGTACTAGTATTAGCTAATACTTGTACGTGGAATATATGGTACAATTTTTCTTCACCTAATTTTATGGATAACAGCAAGAGATGATCCACGATAAGCCACCTAAAGAATCGGGAAAACAATTGGGTAAAGATATATTATTAAATAAAAAAAAAAATTTGTATATGTTTTTAAAGGACCTACTACACACGTGAATTGCAAGAAAATTAACAAAGCAATTGTTGAGAGCATGAGAGACGGTGGTCTACCCTGTGGTGGATGTTGGCTGTTCGAGTCCGTTTACTTCCAACTCGTGAACTTAGCCGATAGCACCTAATTTTTTTGCTTGATACTGAAAAAAGAGTTTGAGAATTACTTAATATAGGACTATAGAGATGTATTCAGTTGTCCAAAAAAGTAGAGCCACCACCAGTTTTCCAAAAATAATGGAAAATTTTGTGGTAATTGTTTACAAAATCTTGTTTGTACTACAGTTAACTCATCTGCTTATCTTTTTGATTTCCTTTCTAACTATTCATCATGATATTTTTCTTCGACCAATTCCGTTCTCAAAATTAAACCCTACTTGCGCTACAGGATTCTTGAAACCAAATTTTCCACATTGAGGGTGGAATTGTCTCCTCCGATTCCCAGCGATTTCATAAATCTGCAGTCCTATCAGATTCAGCTTCATTAGCGTTTTCTCCAAACCAAGTTATCTTTTTCCCCTAAATTCATCTTGCTCCAATGATGTTTATGTAATTCGACCCGATACTCGGTGATTCAAGCTGAGAAAGAAGAGGTTGAAAGACGTACGAGATAACACGGCAAACGGGGAGAGAATCAGGAAGCGAAGTTGATCGTAGCCTTTGAAGTGGGAAGAGGCTGAAAGTTTGGGGTTTAGTCCATTAAAGACAACCTCGCGGTCTCTTCGTCCCGTCTCCTTCTCCACGTAAGTCTCTGTCAATCTTACCCGTCTGTAAATATCTAATTTTGCAGATGTTATATAATTTAATAATAGATTGGTACTTAGATATTTGACACGTGTAGCTCTTAAATGGCCATTGAAGTTGGTTTTGAAAATCGCATCAACTAATATTATTTTAATCTTTTTAACCAATTCAAACTTTCAAATATTAATTTAATCTACAAGACTTTCAACTGTTTTATCAATTTGGACTTGAGCTTCTTGTGCTTATATATNAAGAACGATTGAAATGGGAACTAATTTTATGAATTTCGGCACTCGTATATCAATTTATACTTTGTTAATGTTTCATGACCCTTGCCTTATTGCATTCATGTTTTATATGCCACGATATTTGCTTTATCGTATTATGTTTTGCATGAAAGCATTTTTATGGTACCTTGTTGGATTTTGACTTATTATTTTATTTTTTCCTCCCCTTCAGATGAAACAGCAGAATTGGTTCCTGACAAGCAAGAATAGGCAAAGCTTAGTAAGAAAGATTTGGAGTCTCGAAGTCATTTTAAAGATAATTTGACAAATCTGATAGTTTTGAATGTAAATACCTGATTTTTTTTGTGGTTAAATATTGTGTATAATTTGTCATAGCTTGTTATGTATTTTATTGGAATAATAAATTATACTTTCACAAGTTTATTTATGAAATTAGTTGCTTCCGCTATCTGATTTTGGGTATGTATAGGTCCTAGACAGCATCACATTTTGAGTTTAAATTGTGGATAGGATGTGTTCTATTAGAGCCATGAATGAGATGACAAATCTGTGGTACTGTATAAATGTGTTGTAGGGTGTGTTCTGATAATTGAATAGTTATGTGCTTGCGCAGGTTTATTTTATACAGATTAATTTTTGGTTTTCATTCAATTACAAAGAAAGCTCTGCCAAAATTTCTACAGAATTTAAATATTTTAAGTTTTGTATGTGTTTGACGAAGGTCTTTAATGGAATAGGATCCGTTCCGTCACAAATACTATAATTGATCCCGCTGGAAGGGATATTTTTATTTTATTTCTGGCCTTTGATTGTGTGCGAAACACAATCTATTCTCGATTATTTATCCCCTCGGCTAATAGGGTCTACTAGTTTGGTCCCTCGAATAGTAAGGTTGAATTATTATGAACATATGGAGTTTGATACCGACTTATGATTTCTAATATATGTTTCTGTTGATTTATGCTTTTTGCCTATTTTCTTATGCGTTTCTGTTCTTCGGACATTCCCATGGCTTTTGCTTTATAGTATTTTCTATTTTGTATAAAAGAATTTCACTTGCATACTTTTATGATACCTTATTGGGTTTCGTCTCACTCTTACTGTTTTCCCCATCCAGATGAGACCGTAGAGCTGATTCCGGACAAGTAAGAATACATAAAGCCCAGTAAGAAAGATTTTTTTAGGAGCTTTAATGTCTATTAGGAATTTGGGAGTCTGACTGTCTTGAATGTAAATATCTAATATGTGGATGAAAGTTATATGTTAAGGGTTATGACATGTTTTGTCTTTTGTTGGAACAGTATTTATGTTTCCGCAGGTTTATATTATAGGCATAGTTCTACTTTCGCTACCTACCTTTTGGATTTGTACAGGTCTTAGACGTCATCGTACAGGTCTTAGACGGCATCTCTTGTACAAAATTTTGATGTAATGGTTGGGAATGTTGATTTAGAGCTATGGTTGTATATATGACGTTAGAGGATCCTATGTCAGTAATGTGAATGTGAATGGATGTATATAATTTGCATACTTGTATGTCTATACTCAGGTTGATTGTAATATTCTTGCCCAGTTTTAGGAGAAACTCCGTCATCCTTAGAATTTTAAGTTGTCATATTTAGGCTTCAATTCTATATAGTCATTGATGAAATTTATTTGAGATAAAAAAAAATTCGTTCCATCACAAATAGATCAATAGATAGTATATTTTTATATGTCTTAATATATTATGGTGGAAAATTGATATCTGATAATTTAGTTTAGTATCACTAAGGTGATTTCGGCCCCATCTACCAGGAATAAAGAAATGTACCACTCATCTCAGAGTATAAATACGAGCTCTGGCCTTAAATTGTGTGGAAAGAACACAATTCACCCATTTCAGGGTGCAATATGAGTTCAGGCCTTAGACTGTGTGGATAGAATACAATCTAGACTTTGATCAACTGTTCATTTAGTTGGTAAGGCCTATTGGCCTTGATCCCTATAGAAAAGTAAGAAAAAAAAATTATCTGTAAAGTTTGAAGAAAAGAACAAAAAGAATCAAGGAAAGATATCGGAAAATAATTATATATGTTATCATTGCGGCCACGGTCTATTGCCTCTGGAAGGAGCACAATAACCGAATCTTTCAAAGTTCTCCTGCTTAGGACACCACCCACTTATGTTCACATATCATAAATGTCGCCCACAACAAGTTGAAGGCAAATTTTGATACTCCCAGAGGGGCGGATAGATCCTTCCAGCTTCATTGAAATGTATAAGGAATAAGGGGGGTTTTGGGCTGGCTTGGCTCTAATATGCATGCTTTCTTTGGTTGGCGGTTATTAGGTGGGACTTTTATGCCTTGGATTAGTCTCCCTCTTTCCTCTGGTCAATCCGGTTCAAAAAAGGGGGGGTCTTGGCCGGTCATTTGGTTGACTGGCTACACACACAAAAAAAAAATAAAAATTCAGTTGAGTCCAAGTTGACCGGCTCTTGTGGTTTTTGGCCGTCCTTAGATTCACCGGCCCAAAAAAAAAATGCCTGTGCTGGTTTTTTGATTTTATGGCACCTTTTGACTTGGAAATGTCGGGATGACATGTGCCCGATATGCAACTGTAGTTGCGTAATGCCAGCTTGGCATGTGGGTTCCCTTGTAACAATTGCCAGGTTGCTTCTTGACCGGTTTGCACCACAGTGGTTGCGTGCTTTTTGCTCGTGCCCATGTTGGACTGCTGCCGATAAAAAAAAAAAAAAAACTCTTATTAGAGTTCTTTGGCCGGTCAACTTGTTGAACGGCTCCTATAGTTCTTGTCCGTTCTTGGATTCACCGGCTCCAAAAAAAAAAATTTACTCTTTTTAGAGTTCTTTGGCCGGTCTTCTTGTTGACCGGCTCTTTTGATTTTTGGCCGTTCTCGCACTCACCGGCTCCCCAAAAGAAAAAAAAACAAAAGCCTGGGCTGGTTTTTTGTCTTTGTGCTACCCTTTGACTTGGAAATGTCGGGATGGCATTTGCCCGATATGCAACTGTTATTGCATAATGCCAGCTTGGCATGTGGATCCTCATGCAGCAAATTGCCGGGATGCTCCTTGACCGGTTTGTACCAGGGTGGCTGTGTGCTTTTTGCTCGGGTTTTCAATAAAGCGAGTAGGGCAGTGCTGCATGCCTAGTCGTTTTTTCTGCTGCTCTGGCGTATACATTTCGATGTGCACTGTGGACCAATTTGCTTCTTTGCCCATGTTGGTCTGCTATCGGAAAAAAAAGAGGATTTGGCCGGTCATCTGTTGACCGGGCAACTTGGCTGCTCTCATGGGGGTTAGGCGGAATAGTCTCCCCGGTTGGCAGGACTGATATGGACTGGGATGTGCTATTTGGACGGTATGGTTCTCTGCACAGGTTGTGGATGCCGGTTTGGTGTCATGCTGACATGGCCTAATTGCTCGGTTTAGCTGAACTCTGTGTTTTGGTATGCTGTTAGTCTGGCCGGTATGGTTTTGGCTGTATGATGGGCATGCCGTGATATGCTTTTGCCGGTTTGGTGTCATGCCAAGCAAATAGGGCCTTGTTCTCTGCAAAGAGCAGAGATGAAAGGCGTGATGCAACCGACTGAGATGGAAAAGGCTTTGTTTGCGGCAAATGTCTGAGATGCAAAAGACCGTGATGCTGTTGCTGCATTGTTTCCGAGATGTATGCTATGGGACGAGCTGACTTTGACCGAGATCTGGTTTACTGGCTTGGTTGATGGCCATAGGCGCATGTAATTTTGTTTTTTCGTTGGTTTTTCCTTTATTTGGTTTCATGGTATGTTTCACGGTGCCTAGGGTTTGCCCCCTCGTCTTTGTTCTAAATTCAAGTTGGCAAAACATTTGGAGATAAAATATTATTTCTATACTCTTTTTCTTCTTCATTTATAAAATTTAATTACTTACTAAAAAAAATTATTTACTGTCTCCTTATAGAGAGATTGAGTTGATATCAAGTACTTTGCCAATTTCTAAAGCTCCATATTGGATGCTTCATTAGAATTGAAGAAATTAAAGGTGCGATTGTGGGACTTTCACACAAAGGTTATATTCAGCTTAGTGTATCTCTTTGGAGTACTCTAAAGCTATTTGTTAAGAAGCATGGGACTATACAGCTTAACCTCAATTATCATGAGTTAAATAAGGTAGCTATAAGAATAAATATCCTTTGCATCAAATTGATGACTTGTAAGATTAATTACATGGATCATAAATCTTTTCTGAGATTGATCTTCATTCGAGTATCATCAACTAAAGATTAAGGAGGACACTCTGAAGATGGCTTTTCAAATGAGATATTTACATTATGAGTTTTTGGTTATACCTCTTGGATTAACTAATTGTCTTTTAATTTTTATAGATTTGATGAATTAGTATTTAAGTCTTATTTAGATCAAATATAGTTGTGTTTATTGATGATATTTTGATAGACTCCAAGAGTACCTTGGCACATGAACAACATTTGAGGATTATGTCACAAGTAATTAGAAAGAACCAATAATATGTAAAGTTGAAGAAGTATAAGTTTCTGTTAGAAAATCTTACATTTTTAAAATTTTAGGACATATTATTTCTAGAATTGGAATTTAAATGGATCCTAAGAAGATTGAAGCTACTGTGCAGTGGAAATGACCTGGTGGTGCACATGGGGTGAGAAGTTTTCTTAAGTTTGTCGGTTAATATCAAATATTTGTGGAGAATTTTTTCCAAATTGCAATTCTTTTAATGGAGTTAAACTAGAAAGGTGTGAAGTTTGAGTGCAATGATTGGAGTGGGCAAAGTTTTCAAGAGCTAGAGAGGATATATTCACTTATGGCTGATTTGGCTCTTTCAAAGGATATTCGGAGATTTGTGATCATTGTGATGCCTAGCAGATGAGTTTGGGTGCGTGTTGATGCAAAAGGGGAGAGTGATAGTTTATAGGTCTAGATGGTTGAAGATTTATGAAAAGAAATATCTGACATATGACCTAGAACTTGTAACTATTGTTTTTGCTTTAAAAATTTGAAGACATTATTTTACGGTGAGGAGTTCAATCCGATCATAAGAGCTTGAAATATTTATGCTCGTAAAAAGATATGAACATGTGGCAAAGAAAATGAACGGATTTATTAAAAGATTAAGATTGCAACATTTAGTATCAACCAGGAAGGGCTAAAATATTTCTGACACGTTGAGTAGGAAATCAGCTATGACAAGTGCTTATTTAATGGAAAGGGAGTGGAGCATGCTAGAGGAAGTTGAAGAGTGCAACTTACGGCTGCATCCGAGGCAACCATATGTTTTTATATCTTATTTTTAGGTGTAACTAAAAATATTCCAACGGATCAAAGAAGGTCAAAAACTCGGTCCAACGTTGATAGAGATTATGGAAGATCTGGCAAAAGAATCACAGGCTGATTTTAGTCTTAGAAAGGTTGGCATTCTACGATTCTAAAATAGGATTTGTGTCCTTGGTGTTTGGAATGTAAAGAAGGAAATTTTGGAGGATGCTCGCTGTTCGAAAGTACACCATTCATGTGAAATAATAAGATGTAATGAGATCTTTGAGGTAATTTTTGATGACATAATTTGCATACGGATATTGCTAATTTGGTATCTAACCCATTAGCAGGTACAGGCTGAGCACAGACAGGCATTGGAAAAACTTCAGCCTTTACCAGCTCCTAACTAAAAAAAAGAGGATATTATTTAAGGATTTTCTATGGATTTATGTAGGACTTCTTGGGGCCATGATGATTTTTGGGTGATTGTGAATCAACTAATAAAATCTGCTCACTTTATTGCCATTGAGTTATTTTCTCTTTAGATTGGTTGACGAACTTATATGGATGAAATCATAGGATTATATGTAATTTCAACTACCATAGTTTCAAATAAAGATTCGATGTCAATATCTATATTTTTGGATATCTTGCATCAAAAGTTGAAGACCAGATTAAAATTTAGTACTTCTTGCCATCCTTAGATAGAAAGACAAATGAAGAGGATAATATATATTTTAGAAGATATGCTCTAAGCTTAGGTGAAGGGGATTGGGAGTTATTGGGATTATTATTTATCCTTAGCAAAATTTGCCCCCTACAATACTTTGTAATCAAGTATTGACATGTCACTATTTGGAATATTGTATGAGAAGAAACGCATCTCCAATGATTTAAGAGAGGTTGAAGATAGGAAGCTTATGGTTTCTAGTTTGATATAAGAAACTACCAAAAAGTTAAAATTATTTGAAATTGGTTACAGATGGTCTAGAGTCAATAAAAGAATAATGTAAACATGAGAAAAACTGACTTAAATTTTATTAACATTTATAGTTATATGTTGTTTTCTATTTTGATATCTACCTAGGTCTCCAAGCGGAACTACAACTGAAATGTGTATCCTATCCAAGGCTCAAGGACAATCCTGTGGGTAATGTAGGTGATGATAATTTAAAAGTACATGAATTTATTCTTTATCTTTGAATTTATCTTTTATGTCAGTGATGGCAATCCTATGGGTTTGTTTCATATTGCCTTAGTGGACTAGGAAAATATGCAAAGCATAGTTTGGTTCGATTTGGATTGATTGAAGCTCTCATGATGCAACAAACTAACTTTCTGATTTAAAATTTGACCAAAAAAAAAAAAAAAAAAACATACACACACACATATATCTAATGCCATCATTTAAATAATAGTTGGTTTGAGGTTGCAGTTTAACAAAATTATTGTTCATTTCAACTCATCACTGTGGATTTTTTTTGGGTAAGTAACATCACTTTGGATCTACTACTAAGCAAAGCGTAAGTGGGAGACAAAGTTGAGATTTTGGGCTTTCCTTTGTTTAAGAGAGACTAATACTAAACGGAAAAAATCTTTATACGTTTCTTTTCTTTTAATGTTTGGCGCCATATATGAAAATATTTTCCGTTTTTTTTTTTTTTTTTGTGTTTGAAATATGATAGGAAAATGAGTTAATAAAACATATTTTCTGATTAATTGAATTTTAAAGCTAAACTCTAAGAAACAAAAGTTCTCCCTTCTAAGAATAAAAAGTCATTCTTAATGAATATACTCACGGCTGAGCATTGATCATCAATGCTCATTTATAGAACTGCTAGGCCTACATGCTCTCGTCAGTGGACAACAATGCCAGCAACGACCACCGTTGGTTACCATCTGCCGTCTTTCAACCATCGTTGCTAATTACTGATAGAATGACATGATCCCTACCTATTACTAATTCATCAATTAGAGGCTGATCAGAGATGCTACAACCGCCGCTCATAGGCCTACGATGCTGCTAGTCACCATCGCCCACATCTGTCAATTAGCGATACCGTCTGATGCGTACCTGGATCCGACTTCAAACAGATTCGAATTCCCTTGAATGGATTGAACCGGCTCCGTTCACTGAGTGCGAATCCTGCACACCACTAAAGTAAACAAGAGGTCAGCGTTAACGGCGGGATGTAATCCCACCGAAAATACTCCGACGCTCAAGTCAGTAAAACAGTCTTCAAGAGGGAAGAAACTGAAAATAGAGAGGGAGCAATTGGAGAAGGACAGAGAGTGTTTTGTTCCAGATGTCAGAGAGACGCAAGGCATTTCTCGTATCTCGATGGTGGGAAGGCAGAGAACGGCTGTAGAGACTCGTCCGTTGCCTTGGAGTTCGATTGCGTTTAAGTGTTTGGATGCCCCCGGAGAGAGAGCTAATTTCTCAGAGCACTTAGGGCTTTTCTGTGTTAATGCAGACGTCAAAGAGAGGGCGTCCCAAAGCATGCCAGAAAGCCTGCCCTGGATGATGAACCCAGGGCTTCCTTTATGGTGAAGATGGCGATCCCCATTCTTTGGAAGGAGTGATCGTCCTTATGATCTGCTGGCTGGCTTTCCTCCTGGAGGTTGATGCCTGTTGCCAAGTTGTGAAGGATTGTTGCCTTGTGAGACGGCCGTCCACTTTTCAAACTGATTTCTTTCCTTCTCAGCATGTTACCGTTGAGGTGCCTTGACTAGTAAGGAATCGGACGCCTTCCTTATATGGGAGGTGTCAAGATTGCTGATATCCCTTTTGGCGCCAGTTGAAATCGTGGGAGACGCGTGGAAAGCTGTGATTGGCCGTCTGATGAGTGGTGGGCCCAAACGGAGCAGGCCCATTACTGTAGAAAGGCGTTATTTGGGCTCAATGTATAGGGCGCGGACGGTCAACATCTGAGTTGACCGTCAGTGGTGTTGGCCGCCTTCGTGGAGTACGAAGGGAGAATAGCCGACTATCAACTGATGGGCTGTGGGCCAGAATGGAATAGGCCCATCACTGTAACAAAGCTTCTAAAGGCCCAATCAAACTGGTCAACCTTGAGTTGACCGTCTGTGAGCGAGTTGGAAGCTAAAACGGTCAACGCCAATGTTGACCGTCTTGGGCTTTCCCGTTCCTGGGCCCGTCTTCTTATTGGGCCGTCAAAATTGTTGACTGACCTTCTTAGGTTTCTGTTGACCTTTCCTTGGGCCAACCCATTACTGGTGTACCCATCACTAGCCCCCCATGCTGGTGGTCAGATTTTTGGCCTCCAGTGTATTCATGATGGGATGTCATTTCTTGCCTTGAGGACCTCGTGAGAATCCTTTAAAAGCGTAAAGGACAGTTTGACCGGAATTGTTGACCGTCTTGACCAATTCCGGAGTTTCAGAATTGTTGACCGTCCTGATCAATTCCGGAGTTCCAGAATTGTTGACCGTCCTGGCCAATTCCGGATTTCCAGAATTGTTGACCGTCCTGGCCAATTCCGGAGTTTCCAGAATTGTTGACCGTTCTGGTCAATTACGGAGTTCCTGAATTGTTGATCGTCCTGATCAATTCCGGAGTTCCAGAATTGTTGACCGTCCTGGCCAATTCCGGAGTTCCAGAATTGTTGACCGTCCTTGGCCAATTCTGGGAATGATTTCTGCCAGCTTTTGGCCGGACTGCAAGGCAGAAATCGACACGTGTCTTCCTTTGGTTGGGCGGAGATCCTGGTCATTAATGCTCCAGGGATCCGTCCTTTTGCAGGGTCAAGTTAGAAGGCGACACGTGTCTAGATTGACGGCGCCCTTTGAGTGCTTGGCGCTTAAGTTTCCCGTCCGTTTCTTGAAATCAGTTACGCTTCCAGACCTTCGTCTTCTTCGTTCTTGTTTCTCAGACGCACTTCTTCAAAAGAAACCCTAAAGCTTCTTCTGATCATGGCTTCCGTGGCTGATTTCTCATCTGATCTGAGAGAGAATGACATCAAAGCTCTGTGCGTCGAGTTTAACATTCCTAAAGGGACGGCCTGGAGGGTCCCAGGCAAGGACGACAAAGCCGCTTTTCCACCGGAGGGCTACGTTACTGTTTATGAGGCTCATCTGAGGAGTAGCCTCCGTCTGCCATTGCCGGAGGAGTTGGAATCGATCATGGCGGCTCTACAAGTGCCCATTGCCCAGCTCCATGCCAATGTGGTGAGGTATATTTGTACGTTATGCATTTTTGCCCAGAAGCTCGGCCAGAAGTTTAGGATGTCTGGCCTTAAGGTCATATTTAAGGTGACCCAGGGGGTGAAGTGGATTTCACTCAGCCCCCGTACTGGGATAAAAATAAACAAGGCCATTCACGACTCCTTGTTAAAGTGGGAAAATCGGTTCTTCTTTGTTAAAGTGGGAGAGAAGTGGCCCCTTGCAAGGAACTGGGGTAAGGTTCCAGAGGTGCACCTTGGTACACCGTCTGCGACGGAGACCTCTGCCTATGCCTGGTTGACCAAGGCCATACGGCTTAACCCTGACGAGTTTAGAAGGGACTTCTTGGTTTTTCGTGAGCAGATCGAGAAGGCCAAATGGGGGCCGCCGTCACCGATTCAGAAGCCGCACCCTCCGATTAAAATGGTGAGTCCTGAGGTCTCAAAGAAATTGATCATTCGACCAAGGTCCTCGGAGGAGGCTAATGAGAGGGTGACTGCTACGCCCTCATCTTCCTCTTCGCAGGTCGATCTCGTGGCTGCCGGGATCTGCGGCGGACCTGGCAACACTTCTGGAGCGGAGAGGTCCGTTGAGGATAGGTCGGCGGATGCCGGAGGAGTTGTTCTGGCCCAGCCTACGGGGAAGTTGGTTCCAGGCGCCGCCTGGATGGGATCTGCAGTGGAGCCAGCTCGCGACGTGCCCGAGGGTTCACGCATTTATATTGTGGAGCCGTCGACGATGGCTGATCCTCCAGTAGCTGCTCCAAGGGTAGCCAGGAAGAAAAAACCCGCCGCGACTACTCCACTGGCTGCAGGAGAGGAGCCCGCCGTTGCCGTTGATGATGATGAGTTTTTGGATCGCATTTTGGATGAGGCAGCGGCATGTTCGGCGCGAGAGGGTGCTCCTGGCTCAACATCTCCGATCCCACCACCAGCTGGGCCAGGCCTGGAGTCCAAACCTGTGAGGTCCTACAGGAAGACTTACGGGGTATGACCTCTGCAACGGCTCCCTTGTATTTTTCTTTATGTTTATGAACTCACACTTTGTTTTTGTCTGGTACAGCCAAGAAGATTGGCCTCAGTTGTCTCCCAGAAAATGAAACAGCGCGATCGCATCATTGCAGACCGGGAGGCTGAGATAGCCTAGCTAGATGCCAAGCTGGCCGCCTAAGGAGGAGAGCTCTGTGAGCAGACAGCTGCTCTTGAGGCTGTCATGGCGGGCGTGGAGACGGAGAACGCCGAGCTAAAGGCGGAGGTTGCTGAGCTGAAGGCGGAGGTTGCTCGCCTAAAGGAAGAGGATGGCCGAATGAAAACGAGCAACAAACGCCTCGTAGATCGAGCCACCGTCGCAGAGAGCGAGCTGGCTACTCGGATGAGCCTCCATGAGATCGGGGGCGGGCTACACACCCGGTTGTTGGATGGGCTCAACATTGGACGTCACGTCGCGCAGTTGGTCGTTCCTGACTTCACAGTGGAGTTCATTAATCAAAGGAACTGCGCAGCGCAACACAAGGAAGATTTGGTGGGAGAGCCCCGAGACAGCCAGGGTGGTGCACCGCCCCTGTAGCCTTTTGCATTTCTTTTTGTTCTTTAGACCGTATGTAAATTGTAACATACTTTGTGAGCAATAAAATGGAAGCTTTTTTCAGTTCAGTGTCTATTGTCTTTTATTGCTTGGTGTATGCTTATGTTGCTGCATTGGGCGGCCAACCTGGTCGGCCGGTGACCGTTGATCGGTTGCCTAAGGAGCTGAGCCCCCAGGCTCGGCGGGTGGTTGCATTAACCAGCCTCGCGTTGTTGTCCAAGCGGAAACTTGGGCAGTTCAGTGTTAGAGAAGGAACGCTTCTCGTTATTGTTTAATCACACTATCCTTTCATAGAGAAGGTTGGTGCGTGGGGTAGCCAACTTGGTTGGCTGGCTGCCTAAGGAGTATGATCCTTAAGCCGGGCAGGCGGTTGTAATAACCAGCCTGGTGGCGCCGTGCAAGTGAAGACTTGGGCTGCCAATGTTGGAGAAGAAATGTTTCTCCCTTCGACCGTCGTTGACTGACGTTGCTGCTCCCCGAAAGGAGGTCGTCGCGTGTGCCATTCTTGCCCCCTAAGGTTTTCAGACCGCTATGGGCCACTTGGATGACCAAAGTTTAGTACGACCGCTATTGGGCCGCTCGGATGACCGAGGTTTCAGACCGCTCATGGGCCACTTGGATGACCAAGGTTTTAGACCGCTCATGGGCCACCTGGATGACCAGGGTTTCAGACCGCTCATGGGCCACCTAGATGACTAGGGTTTAAGACCGCTTATGGGCCACCTGGATGACCAGGGTTTCAGACCACTTTTTGGGCCACCTAGATGACTAGGGTTTAACGAGAGGGTGAAGACCCTCCCGACTTAGGGGCAGTCTAGGTCGGGTAAAAACCTGCAAGGCAAACACAATTCATATATGCAAGACCTAGGATTCTATATGCTAAGTAAACTCCTTATTTTACACAATTACACAAGCACGCGAATGGATGCACATGAGTGAGTCAGTGCGTACCTGGGCTCCCTATTGGAAGTAGCGTTTCAGGTGGGTCGCGTTCCACGTTCGGGGGACCAACTTTCCGTCCTGGTTTCAGAGTTTGTACGCTCCGTTGCGCAGGACGGCGGAGACAAGGAAAGGTCCCTCCCAGTTGGGAGAGAGTTTGTTTCTGCCGGCCAGTTTGCCGGTGGCCTCGATGCCTCGTAGGACCAAGTCCCCAACGTCGAATTGCCGGGCTTTCACCTTTTTATTGTAGTACCGGACAACTCGGTGTTGGTACGCTGCTGTCCGTATTCTGGCGGCGTCGCGGGCTTCCTCTAGCAAGTCTAAGTGCTCCCTGATTTTTTGGGAGTTGGTCTGTGGGTCCAAGGACTCCACCCTAAGACTTGGGAGCCCGATTTCGACCGGAATTACTGCTTCAGTCCCGTAACAGAGGCTGAAGGGTGTCTCGCGCGTTGGTTCCTTCGGGGTTGTACGATATGACCAGTGGACGGATGGGAGCTCGTCAGTCCAGGAGCCCCCAGCGTCTTCCAACTTAGTTTTTAACCCGTGGAGTAGCGTACGATTTGTGACCTCCACCTGCCCGTTGGCCTGGGGGTATGCCACTAAAGTGTGGACCAGCTTCATCCCAAGGCTGGTGCAATACTTGGTGAAGCGTTTCCCCGAAAATTAGGTCCCGTTGTCAGTCACCACAACCTCTGGGACGCCAAACCTGCAGACAATGCTCCGGCGAAGGAACTCCAGAGCATTGTGTTCTGTGATTTTTGCAAGCGGGGCTGCCTCGACCCATTTAGTGAAGTAGTCGATACCTGCGATGATAAACTTTCTCTGCCCCGTGGCAATGGGAAATGGGCCGAGTATATCGAGCCCCCATTGCGCGAAGGGCCATACAGCCTGGAGTGACTTCAGGTCCGCGGACGGCTGGTGGTGAAGGTTTTCATGAAGCTAGCAGCTTTCACATTTCTTCACAATTCAAGCGCGTCCTTTTTCATTGAGGGCCAATAATAGCCCTGTCGCATGATCTTAAAGGCCAGGTTTTTCCTGCCTACGTGCGATCCACAAATCCCGAGGTGGACTTCACTCAGCGCGTACTCCACCTCCTCGGGTGATAGACAACGGAGGTACGGAGTTGAGTATCCGCGACGATACAGCCACCCATCGACTACCGTGTACCAGTCGGCTGTCTTTTTAATCCGCTTGGCCTTCTCGACGTCCTCTGAGAGTGATCCGTCAGCCAAGTATCTAAAGTAGGGCGTCATCCAGTTTTTCGTCTCAAAAATCTGCATTGCCTCCTGTTTTTTTTATGCTGGGAGCGTTCAAGATCTCCCGCATGTCCCTCGAATACTATTCTGGGTTCTCGGCAGCAGCGGCTCTAGCCAGCCGGTCTGCCTTCCAATTTTTAGCTCAAGGAACGTGAGCCAGGGTCAGTTTGTCAAAACCCTGGATGGCCTCCTTTGCCTTTGCCAGGTATCTGGCCAAGGAAGGGTTGTTTGCCTCAAAGCCCCCGTTGACTTGGTTAACGATTAGTTCGGAGTCGTTGTGAACCGCCAACCTCTTGGCAGAGCACTCCTTCGCTAACCGCAAGCCAGCTAGCAGGGCTTCGTACTCAGCGACGTTGTTGGTCGCTGGGAAATCAAGTTTTAGGGAATACTTAATTTCGAATCCATCGGGGGTCGTTAGGATCACCCCTGCTCTGCTACCACTGTCCGTGGACGATCCGTCCACGTGGAGTGCCCATTCTGGGACCTCGTTGGGTTATTCTTCATTTTTCGTGGGCTGTTCCTCGTGAATTGGGGTCGTGATTTTAACGATGAAGTCAGCCAGAGCCTGCGCCTTTATGGCAGGTCTGGGCCTGAATTCGATGTCGAACTCACCCAATTCAATAGCCCACTTTACCAGCCGTCCAGAAACGTCTGGTTTCTGGAGTATGCCCTTCAGTGGCTGGTCAGTAAGGACCACTATGCGATGCGCTTGAAAGTACGGCCTTAATTTTCGCGCTGCGAAGATAAGTGCCAGCGCCATTTTTTCAGCGCGCGGATAGCGAGTTTCTGGGCCGGTCAATGTTTTGCTTACATAGTAGACCGGCTGCTGGATATCGGATTCCTGGCGCACGAGGACGGAGCTGAGGGACACTTCCGATACTGCCAGGTAAAGGAACAGCTCCTCCCCGTCTTTGGGTGACGCTAGCAACGGTGGGCTAGCCAGATACTGCTTCAACTCGTTGAAGGTAGACTGGCAGTCAGCCGTCCACTGGAATCCGTTGGATTTTGTCCCTCTCAGGGCTTTAAAGAAAGGTTGGTACTTGTCTCCAGACTTCGCGAGGAAGCGGAACAAAACTGCCAGCCGCCCCGTCAATCGTTGGACGTCTTTTACGTTTCGTGGGGGAGCCATGTCAGCCAGGGCCTTAATCTTCTCTGGGTTTGCCTCGATCCCCCGCTGGGAGACGATGAAACCCAAGAACTTCCCAAAGGCTACCCCGAAGACGCACTTGGCTGGGTTTAGCTTCATTTGGTGCTGGCGGAGCACTTCAAATGACTCTCCCAGGTCACGTATATGATCACCAGTGACTCTGCTCTTGACAAGCATGTCGTCGACGTAGACCTCCATGTTGCGACCGATCTGCTTTTCGAACATCCTATTGACTAGTCGCTGGTAAGTTGCTCCAGCGTTTTCTAGTCCAAAGGGCATTACTTTGTAGCAGTAGGTGCCCTGGTCCGTTATGAATGAGGTATGCTCCTCGTCTTACGGACTCATTCTAATCTGGTTGTAGCCCGAATAAGTGTCCATGAAGCTTAGCAGCTCATGCCCTACCGTGGAGTCAACCAGCAGGTCAATCCGGGGCAAGGGAAAGTTGTCTTTCGGGCAGGCCTTGTTGACGTCGGTAAAATCGACGCACACTCGCCACTTTTTGTTGCTCTTTTTGACCAAGACGACGTTTGAAAGCCAATCCGGGTACTGGACTTCTCTAATAAACCCAGCGTCCAGTAGCTTTTTCACCTCCTCTCGGATGGCGATCAGCTTTTCGACAGAGTGGTTCCTTCGTTTCTGTCTGACCGGTTTTCGGTCTGGATCAAGGCCCAGCTTGTGGACCATCACCTCAGCTGAAATCCCGGGCATGTCTGCGGGAGTCCAAGCAAAAAGGTCCGCGTTCCTTCGTAGAAACGCGATCAATTCATCGCGTAGTTGCCCGGTGAGTGAGCCGCCGATCTGGACACACTTATTCGGTTCCCCCGGGTCCAGTGGGACCAGATCCGTGGCTTCGCCAGGCTGCGCCTGTTGCAGAGTGGTCTCGTCTCGATGATCGAGTTCTCCCACCGTGCCAGTTCTGCCACTAGGGGCAATCTGGGACATGTAGCATGTCCGCCCAATTACTTGGTCACCTAACACTTCACCGACACCGTAGGGTGTTGGGAATTTCATTTTGAGGTGCGAAATCGAGGTAACTGCCTCGAATGTTGCCAGGCAAGGTCTGCCTAGTATAGCATTGTATACTGAGGGCAGGTCAACTACCAGAATGGTTAGAACGCGACTTGCTGTTTTCGGGTAGGTCACAGGGTGACTTCCAGTTGGACTGTCCCTTGAACGGGCACTGGTTCATTGTCAAGGCCATACAAGGGTCCTTCAGCAGGTTTTAGTTGATTCTTTTTAGGCCCAATTTAAAGAATGCGTCCAGGTAAAGCAAATCTTTAGAGCTACCATTATCAATAAAGACTCGTTTCAGCTGGTAGTCTGAAGTACCGTCTGAAACGAGTGCCGAAATTACAAGGGGGTCAGCATGGGGGGAGATTACATGGTTCGAGTCACAATCACTGAAGCTAATGATGTTGTCTACTGTGCGTGGCTTCTTCCTCCCAGTCTGCTGCTCCTTGCTGTCTGCCGGACTCCTGGCAGGTCGGGTGGTGACCATATTAACTACTCCTGCTGCGATCCTGTTCCGAGGAGGCGTCTGCTCCTGCCCCCCTCATCAGCCGCCCCTGAGTTCTGTCCAGGTCCCTTGGCGAATCGGGTGAGGTGTCCTCTGCGAATCAGGTCCTTGATTTTCCTCTGCAGCGTTTTACAGTCTTCGGTTGAGTGGCCAGCAGAGCGATGGAAGTCACAGTACTTGGACTGATTTTCAGAGTCTTTCTTCAGCGTTTTTGGCCACTTCAAAAACTTTTCTCCGCGGATTTACATCAGGACATTGGAGCATGCGTCTGTCAAGGGTGTGAAATTGGTGGGCCCGTAGTCTCTGCGTTCTGGGGGCCCAGTCCGTCTCTGTTTCTGGCAGGGATGTTCTCCGCCCATGAATTTTCTTTTCCCTTCACCAGGGAACGGCCGAGGCTGATCCACCCGCTCAGGACGTTTTGCCTCGTTGGCCTCTTCTGCTGCAGCGTAGGCCCTGGTAATGGTTTCTGCATCGCGGAAGGTCTGAGGGTTCTTGTGGTCAAGGTGCTTGAAAAAGTCACCGAAAGTAAGTGCTGAGATGAAACTGCCCAGTTTCATCTTCTCTGTGATCCTGAGGATCCTTCTGGCCTCAGCCACGAAGCGATCCAGGAAACACCGTGGGTTCTCTCCCGGTTTCTACTTTATGTGGGAGAGGTGCCACGGCTGCTTCTCTTCCCGTCAGCTCGAAGCATATTGAGCCAGGAAGAGATTTGTGAGTTCACGGAAACTGCTAACAGTGCCTGAAGGAAGATGGTGAACCAGATTCTGGCGTCTCCCTTCAGTGTGAGCGGGAAGCAGCGACACATTGCCGAGTCTTCTAGCCCTTGTAGACTTAGATGGGTGCGGAAGTGATCCAGGTGGTCAACCGGATCACTGCCCCCATCGTATAAGTCAAAGGTCGGCATCTTGAACTTCGACGGCAGTGGATGGTTCAAGATCTCCGCAGTGAAAGGAGACCTGTCCAAGTCGATGACGCGCTTGTCATTCTGAAACACGTAGTTTCATATTTGGTCCACTCGTGGATCGGTGCAAGTGGCGTTCGCTGATCGCTTGGAGTTGAGAAAATTCCTCAACTCCGTCTTGTCCCTGGCGGGTTCAGCAGTCGGTCGGTTGCTGCCACCAGTGGACCTGGGAGTCCGGGAGGCTCGCTCCTGGACTGCGTGATGGTCTTCCGCCCTAGAGTATCGCGGATTTCTTCTTTCTGGGCTCTCTGTCGGAGACGTACTCCCGGAGCGTTCCATTGGCCTGTTCTGGCCAGGAACGCGGGAGGACGCCGGAGCCGGATTGTTCCCGGCTTTGGCAGGCCTTTTGGCCGGCTTCTTCTTCCTTTGGCCACCCTTTTTGGTGGCAGGAGCGGGAATGGCCGCGGGTGGAGCCGCTTGTTGCCGTTGTTCGTTCTGTGTGCAGAGTAACTGGAGCAGGCGATTGTTGGCCTGCATCTGCTCCACCAGTTGTTGAAAATAAGGCGGTGGAACCCCGCCTGTGGCCCCGTTGACCAGGACATCAGCAGCATGGTCCTGGTTGGGGTTAGCAGTCTCTCTAGCGGGATCGCTAGCCTGTGCTCTCGTGTTCACCATCGTAGAAGCAGAAGGTGACAGAGAGAGTTTGTGCAGGTTTTTTGTGGTAGGCTTTTCGTAAGCGCTTCCCACAGACGGCGCCAATGATGCGTACCTGGATCCGACTTCGAATAGATTCGGATTCCCTTGAATGGATTGAACCGGCTCCGTTCACTGAGTGCGAATCCTGCACACCATTAAAGTAAACAAAAGGTCAGCGTTAACGGCGGGATGTAATCCCACCGAAAATACTCCGACGCTCAAGTCAGTAAAACAGTCTTCAAGATGGAAGAAACTGAAAATAGAGAGGGAGCAATTGGAGAATGACAGAGAGTGTTTTGTTCCAAATGTCAGAGAGACGCAAGGTCTTTCTCGTATCTCGATGGTGGGAAGGCAGAGAGCGGCTGTAGAGACTCGTCCGTTGCCTTAGAGTTCGATTGCGTTTAAGTGTTTGGATGCCCCCGGAGAGAGAGCTCATTTCTCAGAGCACTTAGGGCTTTTCTGTGTTAATGCAGACGTCAAAGAGAGGGCGTCCCAAAGCATGCCAGAAAGCCTGCCCTGGATGATGAACCTAGGGCTTCCTTTATGGTGAAGATGGCGATCCCCTTTCTTTGGAAGGAGTGATCGTCCTTATGATCTGCTGGCTGGCTTTCCTCCTGGAGGTTGATGCCTGTTGCCAAGTTGTAAAAGATTGTTGCCTTGTGAGACGGCGGTCCACTTTCCAAACTGATTTCTTTCCTTCTCAGCATGTTACCGTTGAGGTGCCTTACCTAGTAAGGAATCAGACGCCTTCATTATATGGGAGGTGTCAAGATTGATGATATCCCTTTTGGCGCCAGTTGAAATCGTGGGAGACGTGTGGAAAGCTGTGATTGGCCGTCTGATGAGTGGTGGGCCCAAACGGAGCAGGCCCATTACTGTAGAAAGGCGTTATTTGGGCTCAATGTATAGGGCGCGGACGGTCAACATCTGAGTTGACCGTCAGTGGTGTTGGCCGCCTTCGTGGAGAACGAAGGGAGAATAGCCGGCGATCAACTGATGGGCTGTGGGCCAGAATGGAATAGGCCCATCACTGTAGCAAAGCTTCTAAAGGCCCAATCAAACTGGTCAACCTTGAGTTGACCGTCTGTGAGCGAGTTGGAAGCTAAGACGGTCAACGCCAACGTTGACCGTCTTGGGCTTTCCCGTTCCTGGGCCCGTCTTCTTACTGGGCCGTCAAAATTGTTGACCGACCTTCTTAGGCTTCTATTGACCTTTCCTTGGGCCAGCCCATTACTGGTGTACCCATCATTGTTACTGCGTGCCACAATCGGGGATTCGTGGCTCACCATAAATAGCACTGCTATTTTTAGTTTCCGGGTGGTAGCAAACCGGCAATATTGTCAACTATCAATAGCAAATTCATGGTCATTGAAAATGCTTTCTTAACCAAAAAGTACCACTTCCGGTAGGAAATTTCTCCTTGCCAGCAACCGATATTGGCCATTTACATTAACCAGCTTGTGCGATGATCCAAATTTATGGACATGCCAAGCATAAGACGCTTTTAAAGGTTCTCATAGTTTGGTTGTTCTTCTCAATGAAGAAGCATGGTTGCTATTATTTAATCATTTATTTCTTTGCATCTGATATTTTTATGAGTCCAATTCATTGCCTTGCTAAGGACATGAACCCATTGTCATCTTATCACTAATTCGCCACCTAGAATATGTTTACGGACCCCACGGATCCATGCAGCTGTTCCTCAGACCTTTTGAAGCCCTATTGTAATACATCGGCCACACCTTCTCTTTGGCCCTCTCATCTGGCTCATCAAACCGCATGTAAACCACATGCATTGACTCCCCACCGCTGGCATTATTTTGGACGGAAAGTAGACCTCCCTATAACTATCTTGTTTAGCATTATTATTTTATCTATGTTATTACTTGTTTGCATTGTATTCGTGCCTCGAACTAACTTAGATGTTGAAATGGATATCCATTAAAAAATTTCCTAGGAGTCTTGTTGATGCTTGGATTCTTTTTTTTGGGGGGGAGGGGCGTCCTGGGTCGGTAATGTGTCTACACATAAATCGATTGCTGTGTGAATCGAATTTGAAACCTCAACACTTATCATGTAGCATGTTAATGAACATCACATCCTCTCAAGTGAAATGAAATAGGTTGGTTATAAGAGTTATAATAATGACACAATTAGACATTTGATTCTTATAAATTTATATTTAAAACGGGTCGACTTACATCCACCTTCTATTTACTAAATATTAGCGTTATAACAACTAGGGGAAAAAAATGGCTTGTTTCAAGTAGGCAGGCTGAATAATCGGATTATCCTACCAAAGCTGTACAACTAAGAGTAACTCTGGGACACCCTTCCTATATGAGACATCATTACATCTTAAGAAGGCAGTTCTTTCAGAATCAGAAGCGGAGGATATGCTTTTTTCTTTCTTTTTTTTTTTTTTTTGGTTAAGTAACTATTTTGTATTAAAGGGAGAAAAAAATTACAAAATCTATATTTTATCTCCAAGTATTTTGACTTGGATTTAAAACATAAAACGCTAGGTCATACACCGAACAAACGGTACATCAGATAATACATAAAAAGCCTCTAGGAGGACAACGTTCAACAGAAAAACAAAATATGAAATATCAATCATAAAAAATATGATATGTGGTTTAGCACCAGGAGCACCAAAATCTGAATTAGGCAAGCCAATTTTCCTTCATCAGAGGGAAACCAGCAACCGTGTCCCATCCAAATCCAAGGCAGAGGCATTTACCACCCCAGTAATGGCAGTAACCAAAATGAGAATGCATAGTTCTTCAGCAGGGGCAGCACCCAAGATCAGCATTTCCAGCCTCTTCACCCGGCAGCCACCCACAATAAATCTTCAATGCATCAAAGCCAAAAATCAGAAAATCAGCAGAGTAATTGGCGCTCAGCAGTAGCATAGCTCCACTCAGCTGAAGAGAAAATCAGCATACAAACCCAGGCTATCAGCACAGGGCCACAGCAAGCAAACTTCACAATTGCAACAGCAAAAATTACTTCAGCAAGCGGAGAACCGGCCAATCCGGCGCCAAGTCCTTACAGCCACACGAGACCAGCAGCAGCATAGAAGACAAAACCCACTACCATTTGCAGGGCAGCTTCCATCACCACAGCACAGCCCCTCAAGTAGCCATTCGGCAGATTATTCAACCAAACAGATATGGAGCAGGTCACTCATCAACATCTGTCGACAAACCAGGCATATTGCTGCGCCAATAATTGCATCAGCAAGAGAACACCAAAGAGCTGCACATACACGATCTGCAGTCCCTCGAACTGCTGCACGTCAGCATCAGCAGTAAGTCCCCATACCGCCTCAACAACAGCAAGACCAAAAGACCGACACTACAGCCTCAGCAGCATAACAACAAGAGAGCCCGCCACTTCCAGCATTGCAGAAACAAAGACAGAAACAGCAAAGCCATCAGCACAGAAACAGCAAAGCCATCAGCTCCAAGAGCTGTGCCCCCCAGCTTCAGCAAGGACAAAAGAGACAATTTTAGCAATCCAGCTTCAGCATCCATTGGCAGGAATGCCAATTCCAGTAGAAATTAGCCCAACAAGCTGGTCTCAACAATAGATTCCATGACAGCCCCATCACAAAGCAGCATCCACAGCAGTTGCCAACCAAACAAAGCTCCCCAAATTGGCAACAAACAGCAGGATCCCACCGCAACAGATGGACACTTGCAGCCAAAACTAATCCACTATCAGCTCATCAAACCACAGCCAGAAAGACCCCAGCCAGAACTGCACGGGCACCCCCAACCCGTCCAAGAGGAGGAAACACATTGGCTGAGAATCATCAAAGCCAGCAGTACTAGTGACGGCGCCAGATCCAGAGCACAGAGCGAGATCAACCATAAGGCCAGAAGAGGCAGCTACCGAATAAGAAGCAGCAATGCCCACAACAAGAGGGGCAAGAAATGGCACAACCAGCATAACAGCAGGGAGCTGCCACAGCATTCAGCAGAACAGAGGAGAGCTCCTCAAAGCAGCAACCCACACCAGAAGAAATTGCTCCACAGATAGCCACAAAGAGAAGGGTTGCCACCTTACCCGAAAGATCACTTGCAATCAAATAGTCCAAGCCAGAATGCACGGGTAACCCCCAGACCGTCCAACTGGAAGGGACCCAAAGACAGGGGATCATCGAAGCCAGCAGCACATGCCCCTTCTCAAACAGCAGATCAGGGAACAACACAACAGAAGGAGCACCAGCGACCAGACAAGGCCTCGTCCAGCTCTTCAACAAATCCAGCCAAGTAATCCCAAACCAGAGCTGCACCGACACCCCCCAACCCGTCCAACAGGAAGGAACACACAGGCAGAGGGCTTCAAAGCCAGAGCACAAGACAATCGTCAGCGCCAGATCCAACGAGCAGCACTAGATTATATGCTTCAAACTGCAGCTCCCGAACCCAAAGAACACAGCACAGAATATCCAACTTCACCCTATCAGAAGAGGCAATCTGTCCAGGGAACACAATTCGAGCAGCAATCAAAACCAGAACTTCCATAAGGAAACCGAAAACAGGGACTCTCGGCCCCGGCAGACAAAGCATGGAAACCTAGTCAAATCCGGAGGCGAGAGACCCTAAAAAACGAATTTCAAGCTGAAAATGAAATTCAAAAATTGGAATTTAACAAAAAAAATAACCGTAAAGAAACTCAGAGAGTAGTAGAACTCCTCCCTGGCACAGCCACAACAGATGGGATAATGGTTCCAGCAGAAAACCCCAATCAGCAACAGCACGAGCACCGGGCGCCAAGGCAATAGCTCCAACAGACGAAGATATAGGCCTACAGGCAAGATCCTTCAGCCCAATCTGATTCAGCAAAACAAAAGTGGGAGAAACAGTCCGAGCTCACAGCCACAGTCAAAGCCCCTGAGGACGGGAGTCGGCAACCGGGAGAAAATCGGGCGGAGCAACCTGGAAACCGGCCAAGGCCGGCTCCAGCACCGCCCGGCAGAGGCGGAAACCTGAAGTGCTACTGAAAACGAGTTCAAATTTCAAAATGAAATTTGAAAAGTAGAGAAAAGCGGAGGATATGCTAGTAAACATAATATCTGCATCTCTTTGGATTTAAAAGTATTTTTTTTTTCATATTTAGTTTGAAATTATTTAGTTATATATTTTTAGTATGAAATCAATTTTACTTATTAAAAGGACAGCGGATGTGAGGAAGAGAAGTTTAGTGGCAATTGAATACTTACTGCATCATCTTATTTAATTTTATTTTTAATATTTTTTAAATTTTTCTATGTTGAACTATCCTGACATATAAAATGACATAACCGACCTAATACAGCGTGAGCTGCGTACCATGTTAGGTTAGGACATATAAGCCCCGTGCCCTGTCAAGCTGAACATTGCCCCTAACATAACTTTTTTTTTTTTTTTTTTGGTAGGTAAGAAAATTGTATTAAAAAAAAGGAAAGAACAAATCAGTGTTCTAACTCTAAATGTTTTTCTGACTTGAAGTGAGAACAAAGATGTTGAGGTATACCCCGAGCAATATGAATATGTCACAAAATATAGAGAAACAATACAAAGGAATAGTCAAACAATCATCTAAATCGGCCAATTGCCTACACATAATAATGGAAACAGATAGCTAGCTGACAAACACCAAAGTTGCAGCCGATAGCTCTAATGCAGCTCACTCAAAAAAAAAAAAAAAATTCTGCAAGAAAAGAGAGCAGCAGATGCTCCAAGCCAGCAGAAACCATACCGGGCGATTCTACCAAACTGTCCTTCTGTTCCAAATCCAACCAGGAGATTGTGACAAAATCATCAACATACCGGCAAAGTGGAAAAGCTCAGCAAGGCCAAACCGGCTGCAATCACCATATTAGCAATTCAGACTATGCCATTCCAAACCGGGACTTCCATCAATTCCAGGCTTGAACAAGCAAATCGGTCAAATCAGGCAAACCAACAATGGGGCGCAAACCAGAATTCATCGAAGACCAGGCTTCCAGACTCGTAACTCATTCCGCCCAATTCTGGCAAACTAGTCATTCTTACCAGGATAACCATTCCATCCCAACACCTCCACCCAATCTGCCTATCATCTGCCTACCAATCGACCAAACCGGTCGTATCAGTCAATTGAAGTCCGGTACGCCCATTCCGGGATCATGTGGGAGGAGCCGGAGTGAGTTGCCACATTTTTTTTCGGCAAGAAAAGAGAGCAGTAGGCGCTCCAAGCCAGTAGAAACCATACCGGACGATTCTACCAAACTGTCCTTCTGTTCCAAATCCTACCAGAAGATTGTGACAAAATCATCAACATACCGGCAAAGTGGAAAAGCTCAGCAGGGCCAAACCGGCTGTAATCACCATATCGGCAATTCAAACTATGCCGTTCCAAACCGGGACTTCCATTCATTCCAGGCTTGAACAAGTAAGCCGGTCTAATCAGGCAAACCAACAACGGGACGCAAACCAGAATTCATCGAAGACCAAGCTTCCAGACACGTAACTCATTCCGCCCAATTCTGGCAAACTAGCCATTCTTACCGGGACAACCATTCCATCCTAACACCTCCACCCATCTGCCTACCATCTACCTACCAAACGACCGAACCGGCTGTATCAGTCAATTGAAGTCCAGTCTGCCTATTCTGGGATCGTGTGGGAGGAGGAGCCGGAATGAGTTGTCACATTTTTTTTTGGGTTCCAGTTAGAGTGTTGATCGGCAAAAGCACCCAGCACCAGAATAGCCATTCTGGTCGGTCAGCATGTTGACCCGCCAATAGCCCCCTAAAAATCTTTTTTTAAACCGACAAAGGAGCATACCGGTAAAAAGCCGCATTCCTGTACACCAGGCAAATCGATATGAATAAAAATGTAAAATTGTAAAAATGTATGTATATATATATATATATATGAAGCCCCCTTTTTTTTCTTTTTTTTTTAGATAGATAAATTCCAACGGTCCAGAGATGTTTTGTCCTCCTTGGAAGAATCAGCAAGGATAGCCATCAGACGACACCGAACAACATCAATAATTTGAGTGAACAGATTTGAAGGAGTATGGAAGTGAGAAGATTGGAAAGTTTTGTGGTTCCGTTCCTTCCATATGTAATACACAGTAACTGCAATGGTAAAGCGCATGGATATAGCTTTGAAATTATTCTCTTTTTATTTAAAGGTTGCCCAAAAGATGTTCTGGTTCCACTCCGAGTAAAGCCATTTAAGGCCAACACACCGACGAACCATATGCCATAATTCCTTAGAAAATTGACAATTAAAGAAAAGATGGTCATGGTTTTTGGCATCATTTTGGCACAGTATGCAATAGATTGAAAGGTTTTGGATGCCTTTGATCCGATCAAGGGTGCTTAACCTTCAACGGATGGCCAGCCAAAGAATTAAAGCATGGGCGGGGATATGAGAGGGGCTCCAAACTTTCGCTCGAGGAGGGTGAAGAATGTAGTATGCTGAGTGGGTCGAGAAGTTCCCATCTGAATTTGCCCTCCATTTAACAGAATCTCTACTTCTGGGATCAGGAAGATAATTGGGCATGGTTTCTATCAATTTGGACACTTCCAAATCAAACTGATTGGGCCAATTCCAATTGCTGTGCCTAACTATTGCTTTGACCTTAGAGTCCCAATGTAGCCCAGTGACCATCCTAATTCGGTCCAATATGCAATTACTAAGCGGACCCAAGAGATGCCAGTTGTCATGCCAGAGGAAAGTATCCAAGCCATCACTAATAGAGTGGAAAATCTGAATGAACATTACAGGGCGGAGCTTCATAATTTTCTTCCAGCTCCAAGATGCTGATGCTGGAACTTTTAACGTCCAGATACAACGGTCCTTTACTCGATTAGCGTGAATCCATAAAGACCAGATCGAGTCCGTATCTTTGGAAATAATGCGCCATAATGACTTACAAATCTGAGCTTTATTTTGGGCAAGCAAATTTTTGATTCCCAATCCGCCCTTGGTCTTAGGGTAGTAAATCTCTTTCCAAACAACCTTGGTAGTTGACTTTCCATTAGTAGTCCCATGCCAAAGGAATTTTCTAATATTTTTTTCGATCACTTTGAGAACAGAGTTTGGTAGAATGAAAATGGAGCCCAGTACATATGAATAGAAGTGAGAATAGAGGAAATAAATTGGAGGCGCCCCCCAAAACACAACCATCTATTCTTCCATGATGATATAGTTAGGAAACTTTTTCAATAAGAGGTTTGCAATCAGAAACTGGAAGCTGCGAGGTAATAAGTGGGACCTCCAAGTATCTTAATGGGAGAGTACTAGCTTTAAATTCCATAATGCCCATAATTGTCTGATTCAATTGTAGGTCTCCGGAGTAGATGAAGATTTCACTTTTACTTTTGTTTGCTGATAGCCCCGATATCAATTGGAATTCTTCGACGCAGCTATATAGGATCCGAATAGAATGTTCATTGACTTTAGAGAACAGGAGCAAGTCATCCGTAAAGGGAAGCATGACTGTCCTGGTATCAGCGCATTTCCAATGGAATTGAAACGTTTCATTGCAGCGAGCGTTCACCTCAATAATGCCATTTAGCACCTCCATAGCAAGGACGAATATGTAGGGAGAGAGAGGGTCACCTTGACAAAGACCCTTGCCCCCTTTGAAAAACCCAACCGATTCACCATTAATATTGAGAGAAAAGGAGGTAGTTGTGATACATTGATGAATCCAGGTAATCATCTGGTGGGGGAAACTCATCAGATCAAGAATGGAAATAATAAAATCCCAATGGACTAAGTCATAAGCTTTCATGAGATCAATTTTCATAGCGCATCTAGGGGGACCTTTGCCCAAGTGATATTTGTGCAGAAGTTCCTAGGCCAGAAGAACATTGTCGCTAATCAGTCTTCCCACGATAAATGCAGTTTGGCATTTATCAACCAGATGAGGAAGAGTGGACTTAAGGTGATTCGCAATGACCTTAGAGATAGCCTTGTAAATCACATTACAGTAGGATATAGGCTTGTAGCTCGTCACCTTGTAGGGGGACGCCACCTTTGAGATAAGGCTGATAATGACAGCATTAATTTGCTTAAGGAGCTTGCCATGATTAAAAAAGTCCCGGATTCCTTCAGTAATCAACGGCCCCACAATATGTCATGCTTCTTTGAAGAATTTAGAAGAGAAACCATCCGAGCTTGGGGCTCTAAAGTCCCCAATGGAGAAGATAGCATCATGGATCTCTTCGTCACTGACGCGGGAGATTAAAGGGGCTTTCATGGAATCCGGGAGGGATTGAATGATATACGAGCGAAGCCTATCTTTGTCCGCAATTCCATTAGTGCAGCCAGATCCCAGCAGCCGTTTGAAGTAGTCCACCATCAGATGATGGACGTCTTCTCTGCCAGTAGTAGGGGTGCCATCATCTTTAGTCAAGGAAATGATTCTATTACGGTTATTATTTCCAATGACCGCGCGGAAGAAAAACCTGGTGCATTGGTCTCCTTTCTTGAGCCATTTGATTTTTGCTTTTTGCTAAATGAGCTCAAGCTCCTGATCCAATGCAAGGAAATAGGCCTCACAACAACAGTGCTCCTCTCTACTGTTGCCCATAGAAGTCGGATTTGCTAATTGGATATCCTCGAGAGCCTTCCGAGTTCTAGCCACCTCTTCATGAATATCACAAGTCTGCATATTAAGAGTCTTAAATACCCTTTTAACGTTTTGAAGTTTTTTGATAAAACGGTGCATTGGGGTGCCTTGCACCTCCTCCTGCCAAGCCTCCCTCACTACACAGGGGAAGTGAGGGTGCTTTGTAATAAAATTGTTAAAATGGAACATTCTTTTCCTTTCATTGCTCCCATCATCTGGAAGTAAAAGGCAAGGGGAGTAATCTGAGTGTCTAACTGGGGGGAAAGAGGCATGCACTAAACCAAATTGCTCGAACCAATTACCGTTCACCACCCCTCTATCCAATTTCCTGAAGATGCGAATAGAGGGGTCCCGTCGGTTATTCCAAGTATAGAACATACCATCATGACTGACATCCTCTAGATAATAATCCTTGAGGCAGTTATCCAGGTCTATAGAGTTCTTAGCATGCCAAGTCCCCCCAAGGCCCTCAAAGGGAGACCTAATGGCATTGAAATCCCCAAGAACAGCCCAAGGAAGATTTTGGGAAAACACACTAATCTGTTGAAGGCTATTCCACAGAGAATAGCGTTAGGACTCCGAGTTGGCTCCGTAAACTAACAATAGCATGCAATTTTTATGAATGCCTTTAATATACACATTAGCATGGATAACATGATCCTCAATAGACCGGAAGCTCACATCCACAAGGCTAGGATCCCAGCCTACCCAGATCCTTCCTTTAGACGAATCTGAGTAGTTCATTTTTCAAAGCCAATTGGACATAATTAAGAGCGAGATAGCATCAGAATGACATTCCCTGACTTTAGTCTCCACCAACCCCACAATGGAGCATTTAGAGGAGCTAATAAAATTTCTAACTTCATGGGCTTTGATGCCCCTAACATGGCGTGTTGTGTCAGCAATCTAAATAAATAGACCGTGCCGGCTTGATACCTCCTCTTTTAACACCTATAATTTCAACCAGTTGTTGATATAGGATTCTTCATTCTCTGAGATTGTGTAAGAAATTATGCTTGAAATATTACTTTAATCATGATAGCATGCATGACAAATTTTCTGATACCACTTATTAGAATTAAATACTTGTTTAAACCATGAGAAAATACGTAGTAGATGATAGTAAGCACATAATAAGCAACCACAAGCAATAAAGGCACGATTTTTACGTAGAAAACTCCCTATGAAATGAGGGAGAAAAATTACGGGATACAGAGTCCAAAATTTTCACTAGTAACAATTGATTGGTTACACAAATTTCAAATCACAAGAATCAATATCAACTAATTTTGTACAACCCGTACAGAAAATATAAAGAGCAAGAGTAGAGATAAAAACCTGACAGATCTTCTTCTCAGCAGCAAGAACCTCGTACGTGTGATTACCGAAGATTAGAATTTGATTGAAAACCCAAACGGAGGCTCAAATCTTCCTCTTCTTCATCTTCTCTCTCTTTTCTCTCTTTTTTCTTCTCTAGAATGGCGCTCAAACTGATTGGAATGACCTAAAAACGCAAAGTGCGTGTTTTATATATTCGGCGCGCGCTCGAGCGCCATTCGAGCGCACAGCGAATGGGGGCACACTGAAATTTGCGGCTCGAGCGCTATTCGGGCGCACAGCAAGCGGGGGCACACTGAAATTTGTGGCTCGACAGCCCAACAACCGCAACTCGATCTTTCTTCATGTAGTGAGGATATTTACCTCCATCCGCTACATCAAGTGGATATTGGTCCATACGGGAGTGACCCATAACCCAACAAATTTTCCCTTACGACCGTGTGGGGACATTCATCGTCATCCCGGCAATTAAACAGTGAGTTTCAAGCTTCCCCTTTTATAATGCCTTGATCATCATATCTGATCCATTCTCCTCGGTCCCGATCTTTTTCAGCACCAACGAACCCGTGTCAATAATATTCCATACCCATTGATACCTCACATCGATATGCTTTGATTTTGTGTAAAAAGATGAGTTCTTACTAAGATGAATCGCACTTTGACTATCGCAAAACAACATATATTGTTTCTGTTTGAGACCAAGTTCCCGAATGAATTTCTTCATCCATAGTATCTCCTTGCTTGCCTCCGTAATAGCAATGAATTTCGCTTCAGTAGTGGAGAGAGCAACGCACCTCTACAATCTCGATTGCCAAGAAATGGCTCCTCCCGCAAACATGACTAAATATCCCGAAGTAGACTTCCGTGAGTCAACATCACCCGCCATATCTATATCAGTATATCCAACCAGAAGGGGCACGTTGCTTCCAAAGCACAAACACTATTTAGAAGTTCCTCGGAGATACTTTAGAATCCATTTTACCGCGGACCAATACTCTTTACCAGGATTTGATAAGAATCGACTGACAACTCCAACAATATAAGCTATATCTGGTTTCGTACACACCATGATATACATTAGGCTACCCATGGCTGAAGAATAGGATATGCCTTTCATATATGCCTTTTCATCTTCGGTAGAAGGACATTGACAATTGCTTAATTTGAAGTGATTGGCCAACGATGTGCTCACTGATTTTGACTTTTTCATGTTGAAGCGTTGAAGCACTTTCTCCACATAGCTCTCTTGTGACATCCATAGCTTTTCTTGATTTGCGGTCGCGAAAAATTCTAATTTCCAAAATTTACTTCGTCGGTCCCAATTCTTTCATAACAAAGGACTTCCCAAGCCGTCGCTTTAATTTCGTGATTCGAGAAGCATTACGCCCAACAATTAGCATATCATCCACATAGAGCAAAGAACAATAAAATTATCCTCTGAAAAAGTTTGAACAAAAACACAATGATCCAAGGTCGTCTTTTGATAGCCCTAATTTACCATGACAGATTCAAACTTCCTGTACCATTGCCTTGGTGCTTGTTTCAAGCTATATAGGCTCTTCTTGAAATGATACACTAAGTTCTCCTTTCCCTTGACTAGGAATCCCTCCGGTTGCTCCATGTAGATTTCTTCTTCAAGATTACCGTGAAGAAACGCCGTCCGCACATCCATCTATTCTACCTCCAGGTCAAGAACAGCAGCCAACCCGAGCACCACTCGAATAAAATACATCTTTACCACTGGTGCAAAGATCTCGTCGAAGTCAATACCCTTTCGTTAATTAAAACCATTTACAACTAGCCTCACTTTGTACCTCGCTTGTGAGCTATTTTCATCTATCTTCAACCTGAAAATCCACTTATTCTTCAATGCTCGTCTTTCCTTTGGCAGCCTCGTCAACTCAAACGTGTGATTTTCATGCAGCGATGCCATCTTTTCTTGCATAGCTTCCATCCACTCCGCCTTGTGTTCATCATCCATTGCTTCCTCAAAGCATTCGAGCTCTCCTCCATCTGTGAGTAACACATACTCCTCGGTCGACAGACAAGTAGAGGGTCTTCGATCTCTCGTGGATCGTCGGAGTGGAATAGTCTCGATAGGCTCGGTAGTATCAGGAGGAATAACCTCATCCTCATCACTATCGGGCACTGCAGTCTCGTGATCTTCATCTTTGGCATTGCCTTGACTTTCATTCTGTTGACGAACAGGTGTCGGCATAAGATCTGAATCACATGCCCGACTGTTATCTTCTTGGAGACAAACTCTGAACCTTTGCCAATATCCTCTATAGTCTTGTTCTCGATAAACACGACATCCCTAAATCGAACCAACTTCTTCTCAATCAAATCATACAGTCGATACTCAAACTCATCTTTCCCATAACCGAGAAATATACACTGTTTGGTCTTTGATTTCAGTTTGGTCCTTTCATCTTTGAGAACGTGAACAAAGACCTTACATCTAAATACTCACAAGTGATCGTAGGATACATCTTTTTCGATCCATATCTTTTCAGGCACTTTTTCATTCAAGGTACCATGCGGTGACAGATTGATGATATGAGCCACAGCCCTCAAGGCTTCCCCCCAAAACGAGCTAGGGAGCTTTGCCTCCGAAAGCACACATCGAACCCTCTCCATCAAAGTCCTATTCATCTGTTCGGCTACCCCATTCAGTTGCAGTGTCTTCGGTGGAGTCTTCTGATGACGAATTTCATGAGATCGGCAATACTCATCAAACACTCCGATGTACTCCCCACCATTATCACTTCGAATACATTTCAGTTTCTTCCTCGTTTGCCTCTCAACCAAAACGTGAAAATGCTTGAAGAACATAAAAACTTGATCTTTCGATTTCAGCGGATACACCCATAATTTTCGAAAACAATCATCAATGAATGTGATAAAGTAAAGTGCTCATCCATGAGTTTTCACCTTGAATGGGCCACAAAAGTCGGTGTGGACTAATTCAAGAAGATCAGTTTTCCTTGTAGATGAATTGCCATTGAATGAGATTTGTCGTTACTTTCCAGCCATGCAATGAGAACAAGTCTTCAGTTGAGCAGTTTTTATACCCCGAAGGCAATTTTTCTTGGCTAAACATTTCAGGCCTTTCTCACCCATGCGACTCAACCGACGGTACCACAAATCTGAAAGCTCCTCATCTCTAGCAACATGCACATCTCCCGCTGTAATCGAGGCTTGCATCACATACAAGTTGAAAACTTTTCTGCCTTGAGCCACAACTAGAGGCCCTCTAGTCAACTTCTATATTCCTGCGCAGAATGTGCTACAAAAGCCCTCATCATCAAGCTTGTCAGTCGAGATCAGATTCAGTCAAATATCCGAGATATGTCTAACATCCCTCAATAGCAACTTGGTTCCATTATTTATGGTGAGACACACATTACCATAGCCAGCAATATGGGACATACCTTTATTGCCCATTTTCAACACTCCGAAATCGTCAGCAGTGTATAATGTGAAGAACTCTTTCCATGACGTAACATGAAGAGAAGCACCACTATCCACCATCCAACTTGTCTCAAGATCAACTAGATTTACCACCTCATCCTCCTGGCACACCAACCAAAGATCACTCCCGACAATAATAGTAGCTCTTTCTTCACCTCGAGTCTTGTCAGCCTTCTTCTCATTACTCTCAACATTCTTTCGCTTCCACTTGTAGCAATATTTCTTAATGTATCCCTTCTTTTTACAATGATAGCACTCGAGGTTCTGATACCTCGATTTGGATTTGCTTTGACCCTTCTCAGCAAGCTTAGGACCACGCCCTTTATTTCTTCCCCGTGACTCGGAGATTAACACTTCGGAGTGTGTAGATGAAGTACCCAGTGATCGAAGTCTCATCTCTTCATTCAACACCGCTCCCTTTGCTATCTCAAGAGTTACCACGCCGTTTGGAGCTGCATTGGCGACAGTAATCCTTACCACCTCCTAGGAGTTCGGTAAAGTAATCAGAAGCCACAAACCCAATAGTTCATCATCGAATTTTATACCCATGCCACTCAATTGATCAACACATCCTTGAAACTCATTTAAGTGATTAACGACAGACAAGCCCTCCTTATACCTCACTTGCATAAGTTTAATCAAGTGAAACAATTTATTGTTACCGGTCTTTTAGGCATAAAGTATTTCAAGTTTCTGCCACAAAGTTCTTGCATGTGTCTCATTCCGGATGTGGTTATATATATTATCATCCACAAATTGCCGAATATAACCACAAACTTGTTCATACTCAAAAGTCCAATCCTCCTCGGACTTTGATTCCAGTTTTTGCTACGCAAAAACTAGATGGTGCATCGATTTCACAAATAGCACGTCCTTCATCTTGCTGCGCCAAATATCATAATTCGTACCATTCAAACACATCATCTTATTTCCGGCCTCCATCGATTCAAACAAGTTACAATACCCAACACGAACTAAATTCTCTGATATCACTTGTTAGAATTAAATACTTGTTTAAACCACAAGGAAATACGTAATAGATGATAACAAGCACACAATAAGCAACCATAAACAATAAATGCACGATTTTTACGTAAACCACAGGACACAGAGTCCAAAATTTTTACTAACAGCAGTTGATCGGTTACACAAACCCCAAATCACAAGAATTAATATCAACTAACTTTGCACAACTCGTACAAGAAATATAAAGAGTAAGAGTAGAGATAAAAACCCGACAGATATTCTTCTCAGCAGCAACAACCTCATACGTGTGATTATTGAAGATTGGAACTTGATTGAAAACCCAAATTGAGGCTTAAATCTTCCTCTTCTTCTTCTTCTTTCTATTTTCTCTCTTTTTTCTTCTCTGAAACGACACTCAAACTGATTAGAATGACCTAAAAACACAAAGTGCGTGTTTTATATATTCGGCGCGTGCTCGAGCACCTATCGAGCGCACAACCGGCGCAGGCCCGCGCTCGAGCGCCATTCGAGTGCACAGTGAGGGCACACTGAAATTTGCAGCTCGAGCGCCATTCAGGTGCACAGCGAGCGAGGACATACTGAAATTTGCGACGCGAGCGCCCAACAAGCGCAACTTGATCCTTCTTCATGTGATGAGGATATTTATCTCCATTCGCCACATCAAGTGGATATGGGTCTACACGGGAGTGACCCATAATCCCATATTTAACACCTATAATTTCAACCAGTTGTTGATATAGGATTCTTCATCCTTGCTATTGACACCGAGTAACCTGAGATCGTGCAAGAAATTATGCTTGAAATATTACATTAATCACGATAGCATGCATGACCCCACCTTATATTTTGTTTACAGAAGATACGATGAGTTGGCTTGGTCTGGATTACAGAAGCTTCTACATGTGGTTTAATTTTTTATAAATTAATTAGCTCATTTATTACGATTGTTATTATTATTATTATTATCAGTAGACTTTTCGGGTTTGAACTTCCAGAAGGACAACTCACCGGCGTAAGCGCTGATCTTCTTTCTGGTGGCTATCAGCTCAGCAACGACATCACTGACCCATCTCTATTTAAGTATCTCCCGTTGAAAAACTGCCCATCTCAGCTGCATCCAATCGCCTCTCCCCTTTCTCCCCCAGAAACACCACCAATCTCGATTTCTTGGATTCTGAACGGTAGTCAGTAACAAGGGTATTTCATTTCAGTGTCGGTCGAAATGCATCCTCATCAGCATCAAGAAACGGGAAAGCATTCTTCTCCCTCTCCCAGTTTCAGCAGCTATACTTCGAATAAACTGGCGGAGATCGCCGCCAGAGTTATCGACGGGTTCGCCAACGAGGGTAGCGGAAGCTCTGCCAACGAGGACGGCGAAGCCCACCAGCAGAACATTGAGGGTGATGATAGTGTTAACGATGGCGGTGATTTCGAATTCTACTTGAGTACTGATATTTTGACGAACTCTCATATCTATCCGCTTTTCGATCTCGATTTGCTCAAAAATTTTGAAACTAAACCGTCTGAAGGCCACGGCGAATTAAGATCCCGGACGGTTCAATTGAAGGATTTGTTCATCGAAGATCCAGAAACTGCGTGCTTCTCCTCCACCTCCTCAGAGTTGGACGAGCTGGAGGGAGTACCGGCGGGGTCGTACTGCCTGTGGACGCCGAAGTCGCCGAGCCGGTATAAGAAGAGCAATTCGACCGGATCGACGGCGCCGAATCCGTGGCGATTGCGAGATTTGCTGCTGCTCAGGAGGAGTAGAAGTGACGGTGAACAAGCTTTGGTGCTGTTTACTCCGTCAAGGAAGAAGGGAGAGGAGAGGACCGACCGAGTCCCACCCAGACCAAAGCCGAAAGTGGCGGCGCGTGAGCGCAGTTACTACGGGATGAATAGTAGAAACGGGGACGACAAAATAAGGAGGTCCTATTTGCCGTACAGGCAAGATCTGGTTGGGTTGTTCGCGGCTTCTCCTCAGCGGCTGCGAACAGTACGCTTTCCTCCCTTCTGAAGGCTCCACCATTTTACCATTTTCTTTTCTTCTCCTCATTTCATTCCATTCCATTCCATTCAATGGGGATATAAATACATCCATCAATTTCTCTGAATTAGCGAAGATGACGAAAGAGTATAGTTTTGTTGGCCTATTTTTGGGTTATTGTTAATACTGCTATTGCTCATTTATAAAGTTTTGGGATTATCTCTTCCCTTTTCTTTTCTTATCAGAATTTCTTCTTTGTGCAACTGAATATAATAAACTAGCTACAAACATAGATGGATATATGCTGCCGTATCTGGTCGTTAGCGAGGGCTCAAAGGCCGCACAATTTCGATAACAAAGTGGTATTCTTGTCGAAGTATTATTCATACATCCATCCCACCCTGCTTTAATATTCTCTCTCTCTCTCTCTATCTATGCCAAAATTGACTTGTATGAACGTACAAATTGATGATGAATAATATTTTGATACATGGGGAGGACACCATCGGCTCAGCTAATGCCTTCCATGCGATAAGCACCGAGTTGATTTCTTCAACCTGATTCTAAACCAATTTGAACTTTGTTTCGAGACTAACGAGGATCAAAGCAGCAAAGGACAGCGATACCACTTTCCATTCTGTTCGAGCAGCAAGCGACTCGCAAGTACGGCCTGTTTAGAGCCAACGTGTATATACAAGTTATCTTACCACAAAATGAAAAACAAAATATATGTATTTTCACATTCTATGGTACAAATAAAACTAGACCAAACAATAATAATAATAATATATCATGACTCGTCGGGCTTTGGCTCAAGGATTACTGGTATCTTTTCCTTGTGGTCACCTCGCAGCACCTCAACAATAACCTGAAAGTTTCGTCGGCAGCAGTCTTTACCGAGCAACGAAGGCAAACTTTACAGGCAGAAAGCTTAAAAATCATCACAAATCATACCTTATCACCCACTTTGCAATTGTCAAGAATTCTGTACAAATCACTCCCACTGCTGACCTTCTTATCATTTACAGATGTTATGATATCCCCTAATATAAGCCTCCCGTATGCATCCCGTTTCGTCGGCAGCAGGCCCTACAATTGTTAGTACTGTCGTCAAGCAGATGGCAACAAAAGCTTTCTTAGATGCACAAGTAGTTAGCCCAGCATTCGAGTGCATACCGCTTTACCAGCCGGACCGTTCAGAGGAGCATCTAAGACAAGCACTCCGCTGACGCCCAACTGCTCCACGGACTGGTCGGGGGCAAACTTTATCCCCAAAATTGGCCTCGTCACCTTCCCAAACTTCACCAGCTGCTCCACAATCCCGCTAACCTATAAGGCGAAGAAATCTGTGAATAATTCTCAACCTTTGCTCATCAATTTATTACTGGACTAGACAGGACCAGTGGATATCAGGCAATGTTACATCAAGAAAGCCATTTTCGATATCCTTCTTTGATAACTGCGCCGGTTAGCTCAAAAATAAAAAGATCAAAATAAAAATAATAAGAGAGATCTTAAGATAAGACATAGAGAAAGAGTTCACCAATTCCACTGAGTTTCTCCAACTAGATAAAATAACCCAAAATTCACTTATTTTAACTACATCTAAAGATTTTTCAAGTTGATCAAGACAGAACGGTTGAAGTCGTAAAAAGCCTATCTCCTCTCTTTTTATTATGTCCTGGAGTATACAAGTTGGAACAAATTGTGAAACACTGACCCAGACCCTATGCTGGTTCAATTCTTTGATCAGAGAAGTCAGGCACACAAACTGGTGAAACCAGCTGAGCTGCTGGTCCAAATGGTGAACCTGCCTGAAGAAACCAGACTTTTGCATCAGCTCACTTCAGTTGAACGAGATTGATGCGACAATTATAGAAGAATAAAATGGATCAAAAGATTTCCTCACAACAAGGAATCGTTTTACTACTACATGCAGTTACTCTAGCTTGGCCGGTAGGTCCCAATCGGGAAGAATTGAAGGTATGCAAGTACGTGGATGGCTAGCCATCCAATGACCTCATCTTTTTTTTTTTTATTAAAGGATGGCCCGGTGCACGAGGCTCCCACATGCCTAACCCATGCTTTGCAGAGAGCCTACCTTGCCCCTTCACATCATTCATAATGTTGTCCAGTATTTTTATTTGTTAATTTTTTTCTATAAAACAGAAAATTTGCAGTTATATACACACAGTATACAACTCTGAGTTATTTCCATAACCTGAAATTTGCAAAGATCCATGTATGTTCATTGTTGATTTGACATGCGAGATTTTTTTCATAGTAGTATGCATTTTCGTTTTGGTGAACAACATATGAATGTCTTAATTACACTAGATTATTCTCGCAGTTTGTCCCAGTTGATTTGATGATATGCCCAATTCTAACCATGCTTTTTTTTTCTGACATAGACATAAGAGTAATTATTGATGCTATGATGTCTCACTGTGTCAACTGGAATGGAGAATCCAACACCAGAAGATGCACCAGAAGGGGAATATATAGCTGTATTTATCCCAATGAGGCTTCCAGAACTATCAAGAAGAGGGCCCCCACTGTTACCAGGATTAATAGCAGCATCTGTCTGTATGACATCTTGGATAGGACGTCCGGTTGCAGCAGAGCTAATTTCTCTTCGAAGCCCACTACAGCAACAGATATTGAAATTGTCTCAGTTGAATGCTTAATTTTCCATATGAACCAAAATAAACATGTTTGCAACATCCAATTATATTCAATATGAAAACTAAGTTCTAACATTTCAAATCAGCCGTGAAATTTATATCTCCTCAACAAAAGCACAAGTCTACACAGAAGGATGCATGAGGGTCGCATACTAGTATGCATAACTTCAAGCTGGAATTAACAGCATTTTCATTTGTGCACCAACCCATTTGTATGCCTTCTTGCAGTTTTATTTGCTTCAAGCTCTATTTTCCTTTTTTTCTCCCTCCATATATTGAGCTCCCACTAAAATATTTCCCAATTTGAGAGTCTAATGACAGCAACTTACTGTTTTCAACTAAAAAATTTGTTAATAAAAGGTGTGTAAATAACCATCCAAGGGTCAGATTCATTCAGATGCACAGTTAGCGTGTGTTGGGGAAACTGTGGCTCTGTTGTAATTGTGCTAGGGTTGTCCAAGAAGTTATGCTAATATTGAGTAAAACTACACTGTGGATGATTTTTGTGCAAGTAGAGTGTACCAAAGTCAAGCTTTTGGCCTGTCTTAGCAAAAAGACAAATAAATAAATGTAGCCTAGGATCAAAAGCAGTTGAAAGATTGAAATGCTAGCCACCCTAAGCTTCCAACTTTTTGCAAGGCTGCTACTGTTACCAGTTGCCAGAAGAAGGGTGTTACCAAAACGCATTGCCATCAGCTTTGTGATAAAGCTGTTACTTTCCCAAATGCAACATAATTCCAATAAACCACATAACTTATGTTTTTCTCCATAACAATATAGAGATAACCAGACAAGTAATGCAGGTTTACCTGATGACACCAGTTGTGAGTGTATGGTCAAGCCCAAACTGCCAATAAGAATTAACAGTGGAAGGGAAAGAAAAAAGGCTTTCAGTAAGTTAGACCAACAAATCAGCCAACACATGCACAAATGATTCACATAGACAAAGATGTCAAGCATTTCCCATGTTTTCTTATTTTGGTGCATGCTTGCACAAGTTTCTTTTTTTGTTTGTGCATTCCCAGAGTGTAACTTATGATTCTGCATCAGCCACCCCTAGAGGTTTGAAACCCTCACCATGAACACCATCTCAAACAAGAATCACAAATTCATGGTAAATTTAGTTGATTGGAAGTCATATTTATCTTCCTCTTACTATACAAGCTAAATACAAGAAATGGTCCTTTTGCCAAGAATGTTTGACACTATGCAAGTTCAGGAACACATTTATCTTCCTCTTACTATACATGCTAAATACAAGAAATGGTCCTTTTGCCAAGAATGTTTGACACTATGCAAGTTCAAGAAGAGCCAAAAAGAAATGCTGGACAAATTAAAAAGGTTTACAAGAAATGATATTAAATGGACCTAAAGAAAGGGCCAAAACATTCCATCCATGGTCCCAAAGCTACCAATGCATGCAACTGTGCAGAGAGAGAGCGTATGTGTGGGTGTGTGCGTGTGGGTGTGTGTGTGTGTGTGTGTGTGAGAGAGAGAGAGAGAAAGAGAAAGCACAAATTGGACCTTCAAGGAGCTGTTTGCACTTACAGGGTTTCCAATAGCATATACTTTCTGACCAACAAGCAACCCTGCTGAGACTCCTACCGGTATTGGTCTCAGTTTGTCTTGAGGTGCACTAACACGCAAAACAGCCACATCCTTATCTTGATCAAATCCAACAACTTTTGCCTCGTAAGTGCTCTGGTCAGCAAGTGTAACCCTGTACATTACTAGCTGCATTTTAATGTGAAAGAATCTGGTATCTGAATTTCATTGGATAACAAGCTTAGAAACAATATCAAGTATCATACTTTCGATATCATGTGCAACAGTAAGCTGGTGCCTTCATTGCATATAGATAGATCAAAACAAGAAACTCATATCTAAAGTCTTTTGCATGATAAGCTGACAATAAGCTAGTGCCTTCAGTGCCTACATAAGGGAATGAAGCACAAAGCAATAACTTGAAAATGGCAATGTGACGTAGGAAAACAACGGATTAAATGTGAACAAGACTCATGGTTAATTTTAGTTATAGGATGGAGATGATTCAAAAATCGAATGAGACTCACTCAACATTTCTTTGAACTCCCTAGGGACTAAATCACCTAAAATAGTTGGAACTCACCAATTAGGGGATCAACAACTCTTCTTAGAGCCCTGTAACTCTAGACAAAAGGATCCCCTTTCTGATTTCACTGTGTTGGATGGGTGGTGATAGGGCTGATTTATAGCCAGACGGCTTGTGTGCAAGAGGGGGGTCATTGGAAAATAATCTTCATCATTGGATCCCTCAACTTGTGGGAACTGAAGCCCTGATCGGTTGGAATTCTTCCCCTCCTAATGGTAGAAATTGGAACTAGTTCTCCCTTGGTAATGTCTTGATGGCTTGGAACCCCCCTTCATCAATGATAGAGATTGAAATTATCTCCTTAGTAAGAGCTTGAAGGATTGGAATCAGCCTAGCATTAACTCTGGGGCTTGACTCATCACTAGAATCTTGTATTTTGCAAGCCGTTCAGGAAGTTTCTCGGTTCTGTCATTATCATATTTGGCACCCGCATCACAATTTTGGGCATAAGGAGAAGCAATGAGCTGAATCTATTTGGAAGTTTCTGCAAATTTAAGGCTTCTAGAAAATGTAAGAGTCATTTAATTAGTTTCACATAACTACACAGGAATATAAATAAAACAAACCCATTTGACAAATCTTTTAGGCTGGAACTTGTAAGACAACATTAATCACTGCATTAGCAAATGGGACCATATAGAGAATCAGAGAGAGAGAGAGAGAGAGTTTGGTCAGAGTGACTCATATCTGATGTGGAAGCTTGTTGTCCTGGGCAGATATCAGTGATCAAAGGCAGCCCACAAATCACATAATCCATCTTTTCTGAGACAAACTCTTGCCACAGTCGGGAAAAGACATATCAGCATTCTAAAACTGCGAATTCCCCAATTATCATCCTCTGGCTCTTGCCTTATGAATGCTTTCAGTTGCTGCTAAAATGTTTAGGATCTCAACTTCATCCCATCACATGAGAACTGCTTTTGGCAGAACTCATAAATTCATCTTTCATTCAAAGGACCTGCTCATGACCAGATCAATTAAGCTAACCCCATGGCCTCATTAGGATTCTGAAACTTATTCATTTACAATCCTTGTTGCACACGGAATTGTCGCCCCATTCTCAAAAGCAGTAAGAGGACCTTTTCAAAGAGACAATAAAATCTTTTGACACACAGCAATTTTCAAACTTGGTTTCACTTGTAAAATGCCCTTGAAAAGAGGCCTTCCATTAGAATAGCTCTCAGCAACTCTTTTGTTGGATGACAGAGAACAAGCAGCATTAACAGCTGAAAATGAGCATTCTTTCCCACTGGCATTTCTGGAAAGCAATGAAGATGTTTGAATGAAAATTCCAATGAAGAAGGAATTGTTGTTGGTGACGAAAACATGATTCCAGGCCTTATGCCAAATTGAGAAGATTTGCAGTAATCTAGAAAATATTCCACCAGCTTTTGGTGACTTAAAACGGTTAGTTTACGGTTCATCATGTAATGCCTGCAACTAAGGATGCTTGTATACTTTTGAAACCATACAGCTTATTACGTCATTAAAGAAGGAAAAATCGTAAAAATGAAAATTGAATACATCAACTTAACTGCTTAAAAAGAAAAAAAAAAAAACTTGTAGCAGAGTCCTTTCAATATATATGCATGGACACAATAGGGTCCTTTCCACAAAGTAATAAAATAGATATTTACACTTGAATGGGACCCATCTTAATAGGAAGTGGTCCTAGGACAAAATATAATGTCCAGACACCTACAGAAAATACTGCCTTTTTTCCTCAGGTTTGTCCATCAAATGAGGCAGGAATACGTCCACACATACCCATATCAAACATTCCACAATGACAATTTACTGCCGCTGTGTACTGTCAAACGCTTCAGTCACCCTGAACCTCTATAACACATTACTCTTGCCACTGCCCACAGCATCATTCTGAAGGGGGGAAATAAGATTGTTAGGATCCTTATAACCCAGATGAAAGTTGGTGTCAACCTATACCATAAAACCTAAGCAGGTGCTTCTTTTCTCAGATGCACAAGGCAGGCATACCAGCTACAACTCTCAGCAAACATCTGTAACCACCTTTACCATCTCAACCATGATTTGACTGCTTTCAAATGCTGCAGCCACCCTGGAATTATAAAACACATCCCTCTAGCGGCCTCCATAGGTGTTCCTATCTTCCATCCTGCACAACCATATCCACCTAATTCTCCCTGCAAATCATTTGCCTGCACTGCCTTTACCATCTCTCCTTGATCACTGTTAGACCCAAAAATCTTAAAGAACTTACCATCCTAACAAGCTAGGAATCAAGCACACTTCTTCTAGGGCAGCATGTCAACATGCAAAATGTATTAGACACCTACACTCTTTCACACAAGTAGGAATATTATATTTTTTGTATTAATTCAGACACGTTTGGACATGTTAGGGACATACTTAGGACACATTTGGGCTAATAGTTTAATTTAAAAAACAAGAAAAATGGGACATTTGATTAAAATTAAACAAGTATTGAGGCTTCTACATAATTAAAGAATTTCAAAACATAATGCTAAGATAAAAGAAAAGCACACCACTAGTTTCCATTCACAAATCAAGGGAGAGAGAGAGAGAGATGACATAGAAAAGATGGGCTACCCATGAGGTGAGCTCACAAAATGGATAGTGATAGAGATTTGATAACTATTGAGCTCTCTATTTGTTATATTGTAACAAAATTTATTCCACTGCATATTCTAAAGATGGCGTTAAAATTGTTTTTCCTTTTCTTCTATTTTACTGTGAAATATTTCGTGCATACCTAACTCTGTGGATGTTGAATTGTTTCAATTCTGTTTACTTTCTAACTTTGATGTGGACTTGTTGTTTGAATAATTTCCTATGTTTGATTGTTTTTTTTCCAACTGTTGTGTTCTCTATCTGGCTACAAAGGGAGGTTTAGGCCTTATTATCTGCATTTCCCTCTCTATTGAATAATAGCTGGCGTTGGTTCCATCCCTTTCTTCAATTATGTGGCGAACAGCAACAAACTACGTGTGTTTTGTATTATTATCTCCTATTTCCCTTTTTTCTTTCATTGTTGCGAACAACTGTCTCTTTTTCTCAATGCCATTGTCTCTCTTTCTTGGTAAATTGCCTTTATAGGAACTATAGCTTATAACTAAATTTATGGGGAGTGGGGACAATTAGAAATTACAAAAATGAAACATAGATTGCTAATTTTGTCCAAAGAACTATTTTTGATCAATCATATTGATACTTAAAAAAACTAAGAATTTAGTTACTATCCAAAACGTGTCGTGTCCTATCTTTTAGAAGGATAACATGTCAAAGTGTCAGTGTCGGCTTGTATCCATGTCATGAATCTGTCTCCCTGTTTCTTAGCTAACAATCAAAATGAAACCAAACGAGACATCATTTGCAGGTTTGTTATTGTTACATAATGAGGACAATTCATAGTGAGAAGCAAGTAACGAAATTTCCTAAACAATCCACTGCTGATAGTCCCAGTAAACAATACTTCAGCAAACACTTCAGCAAGAAACAAGAATTAGTTGCTGATACTGTTAATCAGCAACAAGAACGGTGGATAAGAGCTGTAACTAATTATGGTTGGTTAGCAAAGGTAGTCAGTTAGCTAGTAATATGGTTAAATTGTAAACAGAATAGATGGCTGAGTGTTTGTACTAAATAGAAGGAAGAAAGACAGATTGTAATTAGGAACTGTTGCTGTAGTAATGTTCTGATCCGTTTGTACTAAATCAGTGACTGTCTTGTAAAGGGGCAGGTTCAGTGTTCTTTCGTTGTGGAATACCAATGTTGGTATGACAAAGGCCAATCTCCACCACTGGCAGTTGTCAATCTTTGTGTTCACTGAACACATGTTTTCTTGTCTTGCCTTGTCCTTCCTTCATGTGAGCTCAAAATGAAGGAGGTCATGTTATCTTAATCAATTTGGGACATAGTTCAAGTTCAATCTTCACCCATATGGAAGCATCCTATATCGGCATTTCAAGATCTCAACTAACTCACAATGAACTCAAGAAGGTGGTGCATGTTGGGTTGACAACTTGGGATAACTCAGCCACACCACTGACTTTAGCTCAGATTAAGACCATTCAGAAAAAAATGCACTGCAAAACTTGTCAACATGCAAGTATGGAAAACCATATTTGCAAATACCCTGTATTACTTGACTGCCAGTCACTGCCTTCTTTGACACATTTCAGGCCTTCACCTGTTTGGAACCTTGTCCTTGGCCATTTAAACCGGTTTCCGAAGTCTAGACTCAATTTAATGTTTGTTGTCTTCTCAATTCAAGATATCTGGCCTTCCATTTTAAACTAGTTAATCACTTCTCCATCTTTAAACTAAAACAACATAACAAGATCTGTCAGCACGAATCCCACAAGAAACATTACGTTTTAGTGTTAGGTTTTCTGTGGTTCAGTTTATTAACTTTCTCATTCTAGTCTTTTATTGTTCTTTTTATTTGGGGAAAAAGAAAAACAAAAAATTAGAAAATGAAGAAAACAGAAAAGAGAAAAAAAACAGACGAGTGTGTGAAAACAAAAGCAGAGATTGGCAACTGAAGGAAGAAGAAAAAAATGTCACAAAAGAGGAAAAGAAAAAAAATCAAAGAATGCTGCAGAAAAAATAACTCGTTTAGAACAAAACAAGTTGAAAAAACACAAATTGAACAAAGGAGAAGATAAAATCATGTCATTCACAGTGTTGTCCCTCAAAAGGATTTAAGGAGTTATATTGCCACATATACTTTTATACTGGCTGATATCCTGTGCTTCTTGGCCACATATATGGAAGCTACTGAGAAGCTGGGCTTAGAGTGCCTTAAGAGGATAAACTAATGTCTTATAAAGTAGGGAATCTCATGGACAGTGCTTGCGAAGTCAGGGAGACTTGGTACGACAAAGCACAAAATATAACGGGATACTACCTAAGTACCCTTGATGGTGGTGTATATACCATCCTGCAAGTATGGTTAGAACAATAGCCAGCCAGGCACAGTTGATATCCTCACACTAGTTGCAATGAATGAGACAACATACTTGGAGGATTCTGTGTCAAGGATCCCTAGATGTCAAAGTGTGCTAAGGAGCTGCCACAATAAGATGGGCATTATGTGTTTAACGGCTAAAAAAGATGCTATAAGACAAATATGATCTAACAGTTCAGAGACACCACAATGAATTTGTGTGCTGTGTGCACGCTGAATGTTGCAAGGCCAATGGAAGCAGGTTCCTCATCAACCACAGGTAACGAATAGGAATGTCTATCTCCAGCCAAATTCATTCTAGTATATCAGCATTATTAAATGTTAACAAGGTTGAACATTTGATGGGATAAGACTACTGTTTGGGATGAGCAAATGCGGCAGGAAACGTTTTCCTCAACATCATTAAATCCATCAATAAACCTCATCTCCTCTGTCAGGTATCAAGATATCCATCTTGCCGTTACAACCAAAATTCAGAAACATCCATCTTGCTTCTGACTTCCTCCCTGTTTCGTAAGCATCAAGACACCATCTAGCCTCGGATTCAAGGAAAGGACCAAAATTCCATTAAAAAGGCAAACACAAGGGAAAGAGAAGGAGTTGAAGGCAGAGAGACGGCAGAAGAGAGCACCACCTTGTCTACATAAACCTCTAGTTTTATTTTGTACAAGAAGATAGATACCAAAAATGGGGATGGTTGTTTATAGGCTCAAATGGCAGACTTCTGATTATAAATCAACTGGCTAAAGAAAATGATGGGAGAGAGGTAGACGGGGAGTAGTGTAGGAGCAATCCCTTCCACTCAAGATAAATCCAAGGGAAACTTTTATTACAAGAGTTTGAAAATTATTAAAATGGCTTTGTAAGCAATTCTGACAAGCACATAAGAAAATTTCCCAGAAACATAAGTTTCTGACTGACGAAGTTTATAAATAAAAGATATTGCAAAATATCAAAAGATACTGCCATGAAAATTTCAAGGGATAATATATTCTACATTCATAAATAAAAGTGAAAAACAATGAATTAAATCTCTTTTCCTGCATCGTTTTACTAAACACATCATAGGGACCAAAGCTTTTCATGTTTCCATAGACAAACAAAAAGTTCTTATTGGAATTAGACTCTCAATCTAGTGGCATGCTCAATCTTATTGCAATAAATAGCTTTTTTCTATATTCCATAGGAATCCTTCCTCTATCATCAGCTACCGGAACCATTTATCCAATAATTATTGTATAAAAAAAATCAATAACCCCTAACCCATCTTTAACAATTGGCATTGTGATATCTATGACCTACTCAATCTGCTAAGGCAATAACTCCATCAGTTGCTCAGTCTAGTGTAGCACTGTAGGATAAGTTTGATGTTATTAAGAAGGCATTCCTTTTGATGTTATGTGTATATAGAGAAGTTACACTGTGCATAAATATAATACGAGTGCTAAATATTAAGAAACTTGTATCCATAGAGCATTTAACATGACATACATAATGCATAAATAGAATTTAATATCATTCCAATTGCCATAATAGTTTTTCCCTTGAGATACAAAAAATGATTTTTGTCCATGATAAACACGATACATTACCTTCCAATGTCATTACTTACATGCTCTTTTTTTGTCCAACATATATTCAGTTTGGTTTGGCCAGCCAGTCAATATATTTGTTGTATGTTAGGAAATAGAGATATGAAGGGATGATTTCAAATTTTCGAACAAACAAACAACAATATTAGAAAAAAGTAGAATTCATTCTCTAGAAAGACTATGATTTCAAGTTCCCTTTTATTAATCCTGAAGACTGGTGATTGTCATTTATAATTACATTCACGGATACTAACAAAAGCTTCTAAATAGTTAATGGGATATATTTTATATGATTGTCATACACACACATATAGACGCCTGAATGCATCAAGCACTAAATTTCTTCCATGTCCTTCAAATTACACAATCAACCGACACCCAATGGAACAGGATAACACAGAAACCCAAGAACCACCAGAAGGTGAACTGAGAGCGCCAAAGCATCATGCACAAAGACACATAAAGCCAACCAACCGTAGATCAGAAGCACCGCGAATCACATGATAATTGGTGACAATGTGACCATCCTTATCCCAAATGAAGCCTGAGCCAGACCCCTGCGGCACCTCCAATACATCCAAAGTAAAGGCATCCTGTCTGGCAACAAGCACATCACACCGATCAGATTAACAATTGCTCAGAAACCCAATCACCCAACCCTTCTCAAAATTCAACTAAAGCAATTTTCTTTGATCAGAAATCAACAAAAAGATACCATCAATATGATCACTTTGATATGAAAAATGACAGAACTTAACCGGATTCGAAGAAGATATAACTACTAGTGAAACAAACAACATAATCAATGCAGAGGAATTACTTTGCAGCGAGATTGGTGATGTAGACAACAGAAGGAGTGTTCTCTTGGAAAAGGCGAACCGTTGCCAGCTCATCAGACTGCAATTTCCGGGGCGCGTTGACAACAAAGGCAGAGGCAGAACCAACATCGGCGGTGAAGAGAGAGAAGGACAAGGCTAGGGATGTGCAGAGGACGAAAATAGAGTCAACAGCAGAAGAAAATGGCGTTCGGGGTTGAGAAATTTTATGAGTATTTGAAGATTGAGAATGAGATCCGCTGGTGTAGAGAAGAGAGAGGATTGGAGTGCTGAGAGGGTTGGACCTGCAGGAGGGACAGATTAGCTTAGAGAGGGGGAGATGGGTATGGTTTTTCTTGGGGAAGGAAGGAGAGAAGGCGGCAATAGGAGAGGAGAGAGAATTGAAAGAGGAAATTGGGGGTGATGAATAAGCAGCCACAGCAGCCATTCCTGCAAGGACAGCTGCAGTGAAGAGATTTGACTGTTGATAGAAGCGGTTTCTCTGGACTTGTAGTAACCAGCTGCTTTGGAACTCTCTCTCTCTCTCTCTCTCTCTCTCTCTCTCTCTCGGCTTACGTACCCCAACAGTGAAGATCTTTACTCAGAATCCCCCCGCTTCTCGGGCGCTGGCAAACGCTACAAAATCATTCCTTATCCACGGGAGAGATGGTCTTTGCAAAATGGATCCCATTATTAAGTTCTTTGCGTGAGGATCCTGGCACTTTCTACAAGGTACGTGGTTTTAATTCAAAGGCCTTGAAACTTTGTATTAAAATGATAGAGATTTAAATATTTTAATCTCAATCATTTGTTTAAATTGTTAATCTAATAGCTCTTATTAAGTCTTATAACTTTAAAAATTAATCATCT
>JAODPA010074058.1:0-29501 GCA_025585075.1 Nepenthes mirabilis
TGCTTCCGTTATCATTGTTACGGGGTCGAAACACGTGAGCACCGAAACGTGCTTTTTCAGATCCGAAAGGTTCTGGAAGCGCAGAAGGGTTTGCGAGGAGGCCAGATCTGGGTTTGGAGTAAACGCCAGATCTGGGTGTTCGTCGTTGGTGCTCGATGTGGGTTCGGCTGTGACGTGGTGTGCCAGATCTGGATTGTTGTGGGCCATTGTTTCTCTTTCTCTCTCTCTCTCTCTCTGATACCATGTAAGAAACGAAAACCTAATCGAAGAACAAGAGAAGACGAAGACGAGGGAGGCGACGAAGAACGTTCAGGAACCAGGGTTCCTTCGTGGGAAAAGAAAGCAGACTTGGGAAGGAACAAAAAAACTGAGCGCATTGAATGCGCGTCTGATTTCACTGCACACACATAATTACATACGGGAGCGTGTATAACTACATGCGAAATACAACGGTAAAAATTATACATGTCAAAAATAAAATAATACACCATCATCTCTAAAAGGCAAAAAATAAAATACTACCTAAAATAAAAATACAACCCAAAAAATTAAAATATGAATATCTATTTATTATTTTCTAATAAAATCGTGCATTTATTGTTTGTACTTGCTATCATCTACTATGTATTTTTTGTGGTTTAAACAAGTATTTAATTCTAACAATATGAATTTAAATATATTAACAAAGTGGGTTTAAAAACATATTTGAAGAACCGTACCAATTTAGAATATTGGGAGAGCTATTATAACTAGTGCTACTGCTACTATAAGATAGAATAAAATACTCTCTACGAATGTTTTAATTTTTTAATTTTCTTTTGAGCATGATAGATACAATTGGATTGCACACTTTCTAAACACGGGGCAGATTTCATGGAGAAACGCAGGTACAGACTTTCCGTTAAGGGGAAGAAAAAGAGGGAGAGAGCCCATCTAATTTACTTTCCTATTGCCAGAGTGGTAAGTATTATTATTGATATCATGGGTTTTCCCCTTGTAAGGCACATTAATTGCCACCAAACCTTAGACAGGTAGAGTGAGCGCGTGTCTAGAGTTTTGTTAAAGTAAATTTAAAATGGATTTTAAGTATATCTTATGTCTCTGGTCAAACCATCAAAATATGGATTCAAATTGTGAAAATATGATTTAATTTTTTTAAAAAAAAAATTATGATCTAATTTAAGTTGTAAAATGTACTGTAAAACCTGCCTTTTAATTTACTTTAACAGCTCCCGTGTAGGTGTTAAATTCATAGGGGGGTTACAGACACGACTTAGGGGGGAGATACATCGTAGTTATTCCTGCTGCGCGCTCATCTAGAAAGGAACAAACGCACAAAAAACTGGAAAGGAGGGCCCTACTCCTTTACCCCATATTCTTCTTTCATATTCCACATGCCACCTTTCTCTTTCACAGTTGGAGAACGAGCTCCGAAAATCTCCTGCCCACATAGATTTGTCTGGGTTGCCCCCCTTCGTTCGTTTGCCTCCCCGGCTACATCCATTATCCATTAATATTTTCCCTTTTTACAGTCAAAGCGGAAACAATAGCTATAATATTTTCCGTGTGTCTTTTTCACTTCCTCTATTCACTATCCATGTGTCTTTTACTATACTCACCCAGCAATAATATTAAAAACAAAAAGGATCACGATTGATTGTTTCTAATGATAGTTACAATTTATTATATCTGATAAAAGCCCCATCACCACTATTAATACACCATTTTGAATCACTTATTTGGAAATTTATATCCCTCATTAAACACTATAGCATAATCTCCTGCTTGCTAAGTCTCAAATTCATCTTCTCATACAAGCGTTATACTGAAACACCACGAAAAAAATACCGTCATATATATATATACACACACACACAATTTGTTTATTTTTTAGGTATGAACCCTATAAAGACTCATGATGGTTAGAGTACATGCCAAAGAGTCAAAAGGAAAAATATAACCAAAATTATCAGCCGAGGGCCAATTCTAAAAAAGGAGTGCCACTTACCAAAATGTAAACGAAAGCATAAACTTTCTACCTTACGAAATCTTATTCTATTTCAAGAGCATAAACTACTCAGCAAAAGGTGCTACTTACGGTAGCAACAACTAAGACAAGTAAACGCTTAGCAAAAGAAAACTATGGACAGAGAATAAGAAGCTTTCTATCTCATGTGGGCGAACTTAATTCCTGAGTTTGGTCCCACTGCACAAATAACAGCAGAAGGACAAGAACAACTGGCTGACAGTGCGGTGGTGGTGGTGGTGGTTTGAGTTGGGGGAGGAGGGGTGGGCAATGTCATCCGCATAACATTTTAGGAAATTCCACATCAAATTCCTCAACCAAGTAACTAACTGTAGGTTCTACTCACCCTTTTGGTTGACAATCCATATAAAATAGAACAGCGTTGAACAAAGTGGGCAAATTGCCGTTGTCTTTTCTGCTGCTGCCGCTGTCGTGGGAGGACTGGTTCCATCAGCTTTAGCAACACAATTGGACTTGGTTTCGCATGATAGTGTATCCGCTGCAATGCTATGTAAGAACGCAAAGATGGAGGAAGGAAGAAGCAGATGAAGACGAAGAAGGCAAACGGCGAAGCCAGAAAACAGCAGAGCACTCAAGTGCTGCCTTGGAAAAATAAGAAAGCTGACATTTTTTTATTAAATGAGTTTACAGCTCATTTTCGTGTTGTGTAGCAAGCAAAGGGGCGACGGCGAGATAAATACACCGTTGGACAGGAAAAAAATTAACCAAAAATAAAATATATGCTAACCTAAAATACACTAATTATACTAACCTAAAATACACTAATTCAAATATCCCAATATAAAAATACAACTTAACTAAAATACAATATTCACATAATTTGTACATTTCGTAATACGCCCCCTCAAGATGGAGCATATATATTGACAATGCCTATCTTGGACAAGTGTGTATTCAACTGCTGTGAGGGTAAGATCTTGGTGAAGATGTCGGCTAGCTGATTACGGGTGGTGACATGATAAGTGCGGATACTTTCTTCTTAAATCTTGTCGCGTATGAGGTGGCAATCCAACTCGATGTGTTTGGTGCGTTCGTAGAAGACAGGATTAGCAGCGATGTGGATTGCCGCCTGATTATCACAGTATAGGTGCGCTGCATGTGGATGGGAGACCTGCAAGTCATTAAGAATAAAACGTAGCCAAGATAATTCACAACATGTGTTAGCCATAGATCTATATTCTGCTTCGGCAGAAGAGCGAGAGACCACCAACTGTTTTTTGCATTTCCATGAGAGGAGAGAGTCGCCAAGGAAAGTGCAATAGCCGGTGATGGATCTTCGGGTGTTAGGATATGAAACCCAATCAGCATCACAATAAGCCCTGAGTTGGACATTGGAAGTGGTAGGGAGAAGAATGCCTTGTCCTGGATTTAGTTTAAGATATCGCAAGACTTGATGGGCAGCTCTCAGATGGTGGGAGGTGGGCTGGTGCATAAATTGGCTTAAAATGTGGACAGTATAGGCAATATCTGGTTGTGTAACAGTAAGATACAGAAGGCGACCAACTAACCGTCGAAACGGGCGTGGATCCTGTAAGACTTCCCCAACATGTTGACTCAATTTTATGTTTTGATCCATAGGTAGTGTAAGAGGTTTTGCCCCAATGGTGCCAGAATCAGCCAAAATATCAAGAGTATATTTGTGTTGGCAAAGGTGTATACCTTTTACTGATCGGGCAACTTCGATGCCAAGGAAATATCGTAAGGTCCCTAGGTCTTTGATTTTGAACGCTTGATTAAGAAATATTTTGATTGAGGTAATGGCCTTTAAACAAGTACCTGCAACGATGATGTCGTCAACGTAGACAAGAAGGACGGTAAGTGATGTGCTGTCTTGTTTGGTAAAGAGGCTGTAATCAGCCTTAGATTGCACGAATCCATATGTAATGAGGGAAGTAGAAAGCTTAGAGTACAATTGTCTGGAGGCTTGTTTAAGGCCATAGATGCTTTTCAGTAATTTGCATACTTGGTGAGGTTTTTCTTTTGTATAGCCAGGGGGCTGTTGTATATAGATGTCTTCGTTCAGCGTACCATTCAAGAACGCATTATTGACATCAAAGTGATACAGATGCCATCCTTTTATGGCAGCAACAGCCAGAAGGCATCGAACGGTGGTGAGTTTTGCAACAGGAAAAAAAATTTCGTGATAATCCACTCATTCCTCTTGAGTATACCCTTTAGCAACAAGCCGGCATTTATGCCTTTCAAGGCTCCCATCACTTTTAAATTTCAATTTGAACATATATCAACATCCGACAGCTTTCTTTCCGCGAGGTAAATCAGTAATGATCCAGGTTTTATTGAATTCTAAGGCATCCAGTTCATCTTTGATGGCTTTACGCCAGTTGGGATCTCGTATGGCCTGCGCGTAGGTTTGCGGTTCAGTTTGGGATGAGATGGAAGAAGTGAAAGATTTGTAATCGTGGGATAACCTTTGATGTGATACGTGATTCTCAAGAGGATAAGGTTTGCCTGGTGAAATTGGTTTTGTGGATTTGATAGGGATAATGTGAGATGCTTGATGGCAATAGAAGTCTTTCAGGTATTTGGGAGCTTTCCTAGTTCTTGTAGTTCTGCGAACGAGAATATCATCTCCTGTTGATAGTTGAATATTTGTAGGAGGATTACTAAGTTCCCGATTGTTGACCGATGTTTCTTGATTATGATCTGGTTGATTGTGTATTGAAGTTGGATTGGATTCTGCTTCTTCATTACTCAAATTGGTGATGATTGGCGGGTTTTCATCCAAAACAGGATTATTATTTGAACGCAATTCCAGGTGGTGGTCAGGAGGTAATTGTTGGGTGACAAATTGATCCATATCGGTCACAACAGGAGGTATAATATTGAATTGATCGTTGGGGATAGATTTGGCATAGTTTCTTTTATATGGGAACATATTTTCATGAAAAATGACATCCCTGGAATAAAAAATGTCATTACTATGTAAATCAAGTAATTTATATCCTTTGACTTCAAAAGGGTATCCCAAAAAGAGACAATTTCTGCTTTTGGAATCAAATTTCTTCCGCCCTTGAGAAAGGGCGGATGCAAAGTACAAACAGCCAAAAACCCGAAGATTATCGTAATTGAATTTAAGTCCAAATAGAATTTCGTATGGAGTCTTGTTTTCAAGTAATGGAGTGGGTATTCTGTTGATGATGTGGGCAGCAATCAGGATACAATCACTCCAAAATTTTAGAGGAAACCCTGATTGGAAACTAATAGCCCTAGCGATATTTAATAAATATTGGTGTTTACGTTCAACAATACCGTTTTGCTGTGATGTTTCCACACAAGTGCGTTGGTGGATAACACCTCTATTTCTATAAAAATCCCCCAGTTTAAATTCAGTTCCATTATCACTATGGATTACTTTAATTTTGACATTGAATTGTGCAACAACCAAATTGTAAAAGGCCTTCAGGTACAATTTTGTAACCGATTTTTATTTTAGAAAGTAGATCCAAGTACTCCTAGAGAAATCAACAATAGTCAGGAAATATTTATATCCATCATAGGATTCTTCAAAATATGGTCCCCATAAGTCACAATGCACCACGTCGAATAAGGTGTGTGACTTAGATGTCACCAGGTAGGAATGAATGGAAGCCGACTTCAACTTCTACCGGTGTGTAAACCCCTTCAAAGAACAGGATATACATCAATCACCATATATTACAATGCTCGATTTCAAGGTTGAGGCTAAGATGTTATTCAATGCTCAATTTATTTTAACCTATTTCTTAAAGACAGTGAAATTTGGTATAACGTATTAGTTAAACTCATTAGTTATAATAAATTATTTTAAAAAGTTATAAAATTTCTTTGTTAAACAATACGGTGAAGGGGATAAAGAGGTAACAACCCTCAGAATATTATTCAAATCTAGGAGTGCAACTTTGTATCTGTCAGATCCGAAAACAAAAAAAATCAGGGAATGGAGAGGGTTATTTCCAATATACATATAACCTCTAATTCGGTTCCTTCTGATGCGTAGAAGACGAGATCGAACTAAAAGGAAGCATCTTGGCGTCATAGCAATAAACCTTTTTAAAAGAAAAAAAAAATTGCGTAGCCATCGTTAACCACTTGGTTACCAAGTTTTGGTAATTTTTATCCCACCGCTTAATACTTAGAATCAACCCACAAAAAATAAAATATTTGTCTATACAAAATGTTTATACGAAACCCCTTNCCCCCCCAAAAAAAAAAAACCTAGGTAATTTTTCTCCCACCGGTTAATACTTAAAATCAACCCAGAAAAAAAAAAATTGTACACAAAAAATGTTTATACGAAATCCCTTTTCTTTAGCAGGGTGCATGAGCTTTACAGTGAGAGGGGCAGCGTTGCCACTTAATATATTTTGGATACCAACGGCCGGCATGACATGCCCAATTTTTTTATTAACTTTTTTGGATTCAGCAACAGTAAAAAATTCCACTATATTCTAATCCAGTCGAGGAACAGCCCCTGAAGAATTATCAATTATTTTTTTGAGGGGCAGGATTGACCAATCATTTTCGTCCATCCAAAAATATCAAAATCAAGGCCGCTATAAAAGCATGGTCAGCAAACCCAGGGAATACAGTTACTCGGAATTTACTCCTCCGGACAAAGAACTTTCCAAGGCCAAGCTTGTACATTAGACTTGTCTGCACCCAATTCCAAAGATTAAATATTATCCAGGAAAGATCAAAACTCAAATAAAATTAACTGGCGTGCAGATAACACAACAAACCCCTACCAATGAGCTATTTTGGGTTATCAGAGGCATAACGTTCAACCACACTTGAAGGCCGAACATGTGACAAGATCACACAGTTTAGTTTCTTAGTTTACTAGGCTTTTAAATCCGTACATACCTGGGCTACTATAGAATTTTCTCGGTAGACAGTGCAAGATCTCCAGAAAAGGCAACCTTTCATTTTGAAAGTCGATTCTTCCCCATTTGGTCCAGTGAAGAATACATTTAGCTCGATTTTACCGAATGTATTGAGTGTTCTCTCCACTTTAAGCAACAAGTCCTCATCCCTGCTACTGTCCCCTTTGAAGCCTTCCCAAGTTCCATTCTACAAGTTAGGAAACACAAAACATTACAGAAAAATATACAAAATAGGTATCTGGCAACAGTCAATCAAAAGACCTTATCAAAGATTATCGTATCAAAAAACTTGACTTGCATTTTACACATCAAACAATAAATCAGATCTCATGATTGGATCTTACTTCCTGTAATCATCCAAGTCATAAAATATCCACTATCTTTCCACTTATGCAGCTGCAAGGACATAAAACTACAGAGGTAAAGAATGCTATGAATACCACTTACGTGAAAAGAATGCCACATCGTGGATCTATTCAGCTAAATCATTAATACACCTGCTCTTTAAAAAAGTCAAAACAAGTTGAAGTTTGTCTTCTCAGGGACTCGAATCATATGACACTACTGCTGGATCATCTCATCAGTAATCTTGTGTTTTAAAATGGGGTTTCAGGAGCTAGCTCCAGCAAACTTGCACCTACGATGAATGAGGAATCCATCTCTTTCATAACAGCATGTTGAATCTAATGCTGGGTGGAAAATTATTCGAAGGTGGATCCTGAAATCAGTAGTTATTTTGAAACTTGGTAGAGTATTGCAAGCCCTTCATAGCAAGAAATTTCTCCAGAGCTACAGTAAACACTGCTTCTAGGGACTACGAATTTAAGCCTAATATAGTCCTACAGCATATGAACATTATCTGACCAGCTAAAACTCAATAGGGTACTGATATAGGTATCTTTCAAACTAAATTTCACTCATATTTACTGCCAAAAATTTCCTATCGTGGTTCCCCTTAATACACTCCAGCAGTCAAGCCCACAAATTTTCACCATCAACCAGGGGTAAAAGTATGTTCATTTGTATATCCTATCTATAAATAAATGTGAAAATATGAAAAATGATCCCTTCAACCCACTGCCATGCGAACAGAATGATGGTTAAAAAGAAGGAAACCATGCCGCTACCCTCATCCCAGTTGGACGATCAGATGGATGCCCAAATTATCTTAAGGGATGTTCTTTATGACGTCCACTTGATGACAGCTAGAGCAGTAGTTTGGCAGTAGGTCAAGCCCTGGTGGCGATTGTACTGGAGCTCAAGCAGAGAGTGACAGAAGTTGCATTCAAAGTGGAGCTCAGGGTGGCCAAGATCTTTCCCATAGTGGAAGTTCAGCGCAGTCAAAAGTCAGGTTCTTCCTGCAGCTGCCAAGAATTTCAGACCTTGGCCTTTCATAAGAGCTGAATTTTTCCTTAGACCTCAATCTTCTAGGATTTCAGTTCTGGAAGTTTGGATTCTCTAGGCCTTCAATTTTCGCATCTAGCATCTCTGTGATTTTTGAATTCTCACAAGCAAGATGATATCTCTGCATCTAGGAGAGAGATTGGGACAGGCTGCAGGCTGGAACAAGGATTTCCTAACTCGCGTAAGAAAAAACACGAGCTGGGTACAAGCCCAACATGAACAAGTTCAGAAGAGAGTGGCATATGAGAGAAAAAGGAGAAAGAACAAGAGAGAATTCTATTCCGATTATAGCAATTCTTCAATATCTTCTTCTGGTTTGTTCTCTCTTTGTATCAATCTTGAGTTTGCAGAAATTGTTGTTAGGATTTAGGATTATGTATCCAAGTTGTGAAAGGTTCTAGGATTTGGGTAACTGAAAATATTTATGGTAGTATCATTAAGGGCTTTCAAATCCTGTGGTTTTTCTCACGAGAAGAGGTCTTCCACATGAAGAGGCCTCGTGTGTTTTGATTACATGTTACTGTTTTGACACCTCACATATCCAAGCAAGCTGGGGATGACTTGGCATTGGTTGATTTATCAGCCCCCTCCCAACAGAATCCAGCTAAATCTAAGCAAGCTTTGGAGATTGGAACTGATACAGCCAGATTAATTCCAGGTAAGTAAGCAATCTCTAATGTGTGAGTTTGTTGGTAATTTATAAGCAATTTCTTATGCGTGAGTTCGTTGGAAATTTAAGGGGCTAAGCATATATAATTGTTCAGTGTAAAAGAAATCGCTTTGCTTTTGTATTAACAAATATAATTCTGATTTCTCTTTCATTCGCCTCTCTGTGAATACTCCACTCATAAGCTTAATACTGACGAACTTGGTGTTATATACTGGAAATATCATAAGTTTCAAGCACTGTGCATCTTCATTAACACATCCATATCAGAAGTTAATATTAAGGAAGTTAAGAAAACTGGTTGCCAGCCTCCAAGATCATTGACATTTGACTTTCAAGCTATAAGCAATCAGCATGGAAAACAAAACTGCAGAAAAAAAATCTACTATCAAGAAGAGAGTAAAATAGATTAACTCACATCGGAGCGAAAAACAGAGAGGAGAGGATTGCCAGAGGCGTCAACTAAGACGTGCTTACGACAGGTAGAGGAAAAAGCATCATTTAGCATGTAGACTAGATTGCCAAATGCATCAGTGAACTGGAGATAAGAAGCAGAAGCGGAAGGGCTGAAACTCTTGCACTTGTATTTCTTCTTGATGAACAGATCAACAGGTATTTGTGAAATTCCCATCACAGCTACTGGCTCTCTGTCTGAAGTGGACATTCTACAACAATAAACGACTGTGAAGGACCCATAAAATGACAGAACAATTTGACAACACACCAGGTTTTCATGAGCTAGTTAATTGAATCAATAGGACTCACTCAACATTATAATTATTCCCTACGCTGACGGAAATCACTACGAAAAAGCAAAGAGAAATTTTATTTACAAATCGAGTTTTTAATTTTATAAACTTTGTTTAAATTAATTGAATTTTATACAAGTTAAAGTAAATTGATTTCAACAATTAAATTTTTTCGAATTAAATTGAAGACATGAACCACAATGGCACGTTCAGTTTAATTGATGTTCCGTAGTATTAGAAACTGATACGACAAATTATGTTTCTCATAAATCAGAACTTTTTGTGTTAATTTGACAAAAGAAAACTGAATTCATATAGCAAATTAATAATTCCTGTGAAAAATATATTAACTAAAATTTAAAATAATAATAGTAATTTTAAGGGAAGAAATATATCCTTCCTTTTGCTTTTTTTTTTTTTGGGGGGGGGGGGGGGAGGGCAATGTAATTCAATTCTGTAGAACACACGATTTTGTCAGTGTTACCTGGGCAAGTTGCACTTATTGAATGATGGTGCTCAGTTTAGATCTACATCAAACTAGCTGGAAAACCAAATTACTAGCAGCTCACCCACAAGATGCAGAAAACTATTCCAAAACAGCCTAATCAATTATCAGATAACTGCAGCATACTGAATCACAAATGAGTTGTCACTTGGTGTTACGTTTCCGTGAATCTCACAAGTCAATCAAGCTGCATGAAAACAGAAAAAATAAGCCAGTTTATTGGCTAAATTGTGCACAATTCTTCACTGGGAAAAAGCCCAGGGCAGGGTCACTTCTAAAATATTTTAAGCAAAGAACTTTAACTGCAGTTGTGTGTATCTAAAAGCTCAATTGAGATTAATTAGTTCCAGAATCCCGATAGGTGAAATTAATGGGACGATTTAGAAACTTGATTAATTTCACAATGCATAATGACAGTACATATCAAGCCCTTCCACTTGAAATTAATTAATTCCAGAACCCCAATAAGTGAAATTAATCAGATGTTTTTGAGACTTGATTAATGTCATAGTGCATAATGACAATACATATAAAGCCCTTTCCACTGAGAGACATTGCCCACATAAAAAATAAAAAATGATCCTTTTTTTTTATGTGGGGGGAGGGGGGGGGGGAGGAAGTGTTGAAATCATATCAAAAGTTAAGGCCTGATGTTGTGGTTTGGCGCTGCCTCTGCCCCCGCTAAAAAAATGGATATTCTTTGCCAATCAAAAATAGGTTTGGCCTAACAAAGATCACATATGAAGCATTAAGAAATAACATTCTCATGGAAGGAAGTTTAAAAAAAAAGGAAAAAAAAGAAAAAAGAAAGCCCACAAATAAAAGATATTTTTCCAAACCTGAATTTGGTGACAATGGTGGCGGAAAAAGTCATGGAACCTGGTGGGGAAAAAAGCTACATAAGCATATCTTCAAAAGTGTTAAAGGCAGTGGCAAAACATCACATCACCCAAGGTGCTTGGCCTAAACAAATGAGGTGCTAGTTGAAATATAAATGTCTACATGTGGAACAGAAAAATATTAATAAATAATCAAACAATTGAAAGCAGCGATAGATATACAAATATAAAACAAGTATTACGTCATTTCATATAACGCAATAAATAAAAGTAGTATGTAATATGTATCTTCTGGCATAGACACAATCTTAAGATTCTATATATTCCAATCATTATCAAAATCCACCAAATCAAACTAAAAAGGCTATAAAAACAGTCCATATGAAACAAAAACAAACAGAAAGATAGGCAGATTGGGATAAGGATTTGAAACATCAACACAATTTACAATATAATCAAATAAACTAAAATTACATATGGCAAGAAACATATTAGAAATAAAATCAAAAACATAATCAAATAAACTAAAATTACAACATCACATTACAANTAGACAGTGCCAGAGAGGGTGAAGATGAGACTGTCAGAGCGCCAGAGAGAGTGGTGAGAGCAAGAGTGAAAGAGGGAACGTAAGAAATGCAAGGCTGAAGAAGTCATAAGTACCCAACTTTTCTGAATGGTTAGAAAAATGGCAACAACAAATTAAGAGGAAAAAACAAAAACAATTTCTATCTACCCCAATTCTTTTACCTTTGCATAATCGATTACAGATTACAGCCAACTTTTTTTTTTGGCAAATTACCATGGAAGACATTTGTCATGAGAAAGCATTGGCCGGATAGACAAAAATAGCAGGAGAAACAAATTAGGGGTCTGATTCTAATTTGTGGGGCCAAGGTGTGCCAACTTAGACTGTCGGTTGACGACGGAAATAATTATTAAGCCAAATGCTCAACATTTGTTATTTGTCAACCTCAACCAACAGTGAACATGATGAAAATGGTTTTATGGAGCAATTGAAAGAGGGGGGAGAGACAGAGAAAGATCAGATTTGTTTGTTCGTGAACAGAAAATACATTTTAAATAAATACAAAATTGTCAAATATTTAAAAGATAATGGAATTTTAGAAAAACTGATTAAAAAATTATAAAAAACCACTGCCGTATTAAAGGTGCTAACTACTTTGACTCGCCTCGTTTAAGTGCCTATGTATGCATCCATCACGCCATTTGCAATAGAGAGAGAGAGAGAAACATGAAATGACACAAAACAAAATTCATTCAACCAGTACCTTTATTGGCCACAAGAATTATAGCAAAGAAAGAGTGGAATGCCACGTCTCAACTTTATTGGTTTTCCTTTTTTTTCCTTGAGAGGGACAACAGAATGGTAGCAACCACTCGTTTCAACACTGATGGTGATGATCTTTACATTTGCTTAGGTATTGGGGGGGGGGGGGAGAGGGGAAGCAAAAAAATAAAAATAAAAGGTGGGGAAGCTTTCTCAAATACCATTCCTCTGATTTCAATTTGTTCTGCTCATCCCAATAAATTTGTATATACAATGGAAATCCCATCAAAACCAGATAATATAACATTTTATCCAAGCTGTTTGAACTTTGAAAATACCTAATTTTCTGGTCATCATAACTGGTTAGTTCAAGCCATTAGCTCAGATTGAGAATAGATAAAGACTATATCTAGTCAAAACTCCAATTTATCTATGCATCTTGGCTCCATATCTCAGGACTCCATAGCCAAATTGGCCCACAGAAGTCTTATTTGAAAATCTAAAAACAAGTATACGACAATCAGTGACCAAAAACCTCATTTAGATCTAAATAAAGGACAGATCTACGGAGTTGTAAACCTCCACACAGCAATATGTAACTTTCACAGAATGAGACACTCAACAATAGAGTAGCAAACCTCCAACACACAAACCCACATGCACGCAAATGCAAAGAGAGAGAGGGTAGCAGGGTCCCACACAAGATTGCTCAGCCAACAATTGCAATGCAAAGCAACTACAGCTCAAGCAGCCAGCAGCATTTTTAGACCGCATGGATTTCAGTAACCACTTTGACTCAGGAAATTAAATTGCTGGAAACATTAACTAACTATTATGATAAGCAGTGAAAAATAAAGGGGAGGTGATTTTCTGACAACTGATCTTCGTGAATAAGTTTCCAAATGTAAGGTAAGTTAATGAATGCAAAATGTGAACCAGTGATTTGATGTAAAAGTTACCAAGGGTAAGGTAAAGTCTTAAAATCTCATATGATCTTACACCAAATTTTATTCACGCCTACTTGGTCTTCATAGTTTCCCTTACTTAAATGGCTCCCAATTTTCTGATTCTTCTCTATCCAACAGAGTCCTTCGCCAATGAAATCTCTTCAAACTAAATATTCTTTTATTTTATAAGATTTCAAAGCCCTTAAACCGTGGGGCTTCAACCATTTTTTATCATACAGCAACAGTTACACAATGCAAACTAGAGCTTCCTACTAGATACATTCACCCTTGTTATCAATTTGTTACATGTTTACCCGTGCATCTGACAACTTTAAACAGCCAAATACTCAAAATTGCTTGCTTAGCAGCAAAAGGCACCTGCTCAAGTGTGCCTGTCAACAAAACTTTATCATCACTAACCATAACATATATAAAGCAATCTCTATTACATCTACACTCAGGCACCTCATCATTAAGTTTGATGGTTTTATGCTTGTAATAGATGTTGCAAACTCTCTCTACAACAAAGCTTGGTAACACCACAACTTGCAGCACTGTATTTCAGCACTTCATCAATACCAATTATCTAGTTCATATAGCTATCACATAGATATCTCCCCTACCAAGAAACAAGTTAACACATCAAGATGACCTTCAAAATAAGATTGTAGCACCAATCATAATATAGAGGCCTCAGATACATAGTCATTTGGAGGAGTCGGACTATCAATAACAGCCATGACACTTTCACATCAACCTGAACAACCTTGAGTGAATACCAGAAAAGTGGTTTATTATAGGGAGCTAGGGTTCAATTTGATATTTCCAGAACAAGGTGAAACTGGGGGAAAAGAGAAAGATGACTGCGTATAATAAGTTACCAGCACAACAGTGCAAGTGGAAGGATGAGGAGATGAGGCAGCAATTGCAGCATCTGGCGCAGGAGCTTGTCGCAACTCATAAACACTGCTGTTTACTGATTTCAGTCACTCATAATCATTCTTAAATAAGTGAAAAACTTATACTTTTATATGATTTCTAATCAGACTAGCATTCCCTCCTTGCTCTGGCAAAGGCTATAAATGAGTCAATAAGCTCACGAATAGCTCACTGTTCGAGCTTCTCTTTTTTGGGTAAGAGTAATATGTATTAATCACAGAAATAATGTATAACTAGTGTCTTTTCACTGGGCATCTATCCAATCTATAATATCCAAGCTAAAAACAAAAAGGTAAAAAAAAAAAAAAGTGATAATTCCCGCCTCAAAATGAAAGGAAAGAAACAAAAGGTAACCAAAACCAAGTGATGACACAAAAAACAAAAACCACACACTCATCCAAACAAAATAATGTGCTAATTCTCCGCAAAAATCTGCAAGGAACTCTAATAATGGAATGCCTACTTCTAAAGGATAGGAATATCATCTCCCTTCAACTGCAGTGTAGAGAATTCCATATTAAGAAATATCAAATGAGTTCATTAATGGTCTCAGAAGTCATAGGGGAGGCACTATCAATAACTAATTTGTCACGGGCTTTCCAAATGTAGTAGATAGTGACAGTACAAGTGGACTTGGAAGTGAGGTTGACCGAATTCATACCCTTCCAAGCATAGACTACCCAAGCAATTCCTCTCTTCCAAATCCCATAAAGCCATGACAACCTATCATTAAGCACATGTTGGCCCAGACATGATTCTCAGCCCGGTATTGAAAAAAGTTATGTTTGTGAGACTCATAAAAGTCTTATGGAAAACACATAAAAAAGATTGATAGATGTAGTGGAAACAATCCATAGTACTTAATCTACCTATAACCGCGAGCCACAAAAAGAGTGGGAGCAGGTAAAACCTGGGCTGTAGACCAAATAGTGCAAAGTGAGTTTAGCATAGGCTGGCTGGAAAACAAGCCAAACCGATTTGGTGGAAAACAAACCACTTATTTCAAGAGTCCAGCCAACCTTGTCTAAGAATTCGGGGTTAGGTAGTAAGTCAACCAAGAAATAAAAGAGGCCACCTCGACTCAGGCCTTCAATAGCCACAACAATGTTGATCATGAATAATTTCAGCGACTTCTGAATCCAGGGTCAATCTTGTATTCAAAGTGATTCAAGAGGTTAGACTGTTGTGAGAGGGCCATCAGGATGTCAACTATCCTGCCAGGAAAAAGTATTCTTACCATCCCCAATAACATGATGGGCGAACAGCTGCAACTATTGATTAAGCTTCATGATTTCCATGGGACTAATTGGGAGATCTTGATTGTCCAAATTTATCAATCCCGAATATGGTGTAAATGAATCCAGCTGATCCAGAGAGTCCAACCTAGCTGAAAAGATATGTCAAAGATGCTGTTGCGTCCTCGAGTTCCGACCGCCGTACGACGAGAGTCCGGATTCGCACTTTGCACTCTTTCGATGCCCTTGGACGGACGGAATCGTGCAACACAATAGTAATTGTTAAATTTCAACGAGGATGATGTTACAGGAAGGAAAATGGGAGGAGGGCACAACACACGAGGATTTTACATGGAAAACTCCTTCTTTAATGAATGGGGGAAAAACCACGGTGGTGGACGCTGGGTCCGAAAGATTCCACTACACTTAGAATGGGTTACAACTAATCACAGTAGCACTTTTGATAGCCACACAAGATTACAACACGAGAGATCTTGTTTCCTCTCTTCTTTTTCTAACTTTCTCTCTCTATTGCCTTTTTCTCTTTTTCTTTCTTTCTGTCTCTTAGACACTGTTCACAGAGTGCATAAAAAATGCTAGCCATTGGAATCCCTTCTTCTGTCATTTGAATGAGGTATTTATAAAAGGGGAACATGCCCTTGCAATGGGGACACGTGGCGTTGGCGTGTGCTAGGAAGCCAGCCACCAACTCTACTGACTTGGCGTGTGCTGGGAGGTTAGCCATCCACTCTGCTGATTTGGCGTGTGCTGAGAGGCCTACCACCAACTCTGCTAATACGGCGTGTCAGGTGACGTTAGTTCTGTAATGATTGCGCGTGTTCTGAGTGCCATGGTTTCCTGTGGAGGTAGCGTTTTGCAGAGAATGCATGCTCCTTGGTAACAGTGAGACGTCTGAGCTGATATGCTCGGTCACCTTGGCTCCCCCTTTCCCCTGGTCTGATGATTCAAAGATAAAGAGGTTGTTCTCGTACCTAGAAAGCCTTCTGGGTCTTTGCCGAATCCTCAAGCTCATTGAGTTAGGTTCTCGGACGTTAATTGGGAGTTTCGCTTGCTAGAGACCCTCAGGATTTCAGTATTATATTCTTGGCTTCATGTCCTCAAGATTTCATTAGTAACGTTGGTCTCTTATGGCGTTCTTGGGCCTCTTGAGTCAAATTGGTCCCTCGGATCATTGTTACCATTTGGGCTTCCTGGGACGCTGGCCCAGGTCCTCGGGTTTCTAAGGCTAACTTAACCTCTTAGGCTAAGTTAGGCTTCTTGGGCCTATTGGGACGCAAACGACTATCTTTCGACCCCTTGGGCCAAATCATCCTCATAAGTCTCTTAGCTCATAGACTTGGCTTTTTGGACCTTGGGTGCCGGGACCCATCAGATGCCAAGAAAGAAGGCATTAATGTTATCTCAAGATTTATTTAATTACTTTGATGATATAAATATTTATATTAGATTATAATCATAGACATAATTTGGATTCGATTCAAATTCTAAATAAAAGTAGACTTAACATGCTTTTCCCAAAGGTGTGGTCTATATATTTTTTATATTTATCTAATATTTGATATTTATTTTTTAAATAGTAAATAGGCACTGTCATACCAGTAAATATAAACTAATATAGGTCTAGTGTTTTGTTAATTTTGAAGCTCTTGTACGGGTTGTATTATGACACAATTTGATGGATCTTTGCATAAAATAGTATGTATTATTGCGCATATAGTTTTATTTCGAGTGGCCAATGGGCCATATTCTCGATGACATGGTTTGAACATACACGAGGATTTTTTAGGTCGAAGTATAGCATATGCTTGACGTTAAGTTAAAAAAATAATAATAATAGTCAAATGGATAATTTAACCGCATCATGAAACAGATATCATTGTTATATTTGGAGTTATAATGGTTTTTGTGCAATGTCACTATTGTATGATGCTATTTGATATTTAGGGAATCAGATCATGACAAAGGATGAAATCCATTCAATAGAGTCATACGCCTTCATCAGATTGACTTCAAGCATACATCTAGGAAGCCCTCTGTTATGGCAATACTTGTGCATAAGTTCATGGGTCGGAAGGATGCTGTCTCCAATATGTAGCCCATAAACAAAAGCAGTCCGACAAATATCCACAAGGAGTGGGAGGGAATGCTCAGCGCAATTAACAAGGATTTTGGGCATAATTTTCTAAAGCACATTGCAACAAGCAATAGACTGAAAGTTAGACACCTAATTAGGCAAGGACACCTAGTGGATAAGGCAAATCAGAATTGTATTCACTAAGATGTCTCCTGGGTCTAAAGAAATCAATAATAGCATCCAACACAAGGTGGCTTACAGTATCCCAAGATGCTTCTAAGAATGCCGCAGAAAAATCATTTGGACCTGGAGCTCAAGAGTCTCCCGTGCTAAATACAGTGGACTGAATCTCCTAGGCATTTGGAAGGGCCGTGAGGGTGCTATGTAGTTCCACTAGGGCAATATTAGGAAAAAAGTCTGGAGACGGTCTTTGTCCAACTTTTTAGAGGACAACAGAGATCCTAAGAGCATTTGGATGTAGTTAAGGACTTCATCCAAAACTCCCCATGGCCAGCAAGTGATGGATCCATCAGGTCTGTTAAGGGAATGCCAATGACAGTGATTTTGCCTCTCCACCATAGATTTCAAAAACTAACTAGTGCATCTATCACCTTCAGAAAATCGCTTGACCTTGGCTTGCTACTTGAAGAAGTGTTCTTCCACAAGAAGGGCTTCGAGGAGGCCAAGATGAGTCTGGTTCTCCTCAAAGATGAGATGGGGAGGAGCAGGTCAAATTGAAGGGAGGTTTGAGTAACCTCCAAGGCCTCTCTAGCCTTAATAACTGCATGATGGACATCCACAATTTCAGAATTGAGGTTCTTGAAGGCTATTTGGACAAACTTCAGTTTCAAAACCACCATAAACATCAAATGGCCCCGGGCAATGGAGTCACATGTCGTATTGACAGCATTCTGGAAGTTCGGACTCTTAACAAGGAAGTTGTTGAATTTAAGCATCCCACCATTTTTTTTCAAAAGGGTGTATAATGATACAAGATACCGGTGTTAGCGAACGATGATTTTCAATCGACCCAAGTCAATAGTCAAGCACCATTAGCAAGGTTTCCATCAAGTTTTTTGCATATTCGTGCTGAGCAATCCCGTCTATTACTCCAGGTGAAGAAGCATCCTTCAAAGCTGAGGTCAAAGATAGCACAAGAAATAAGGCAATACGCAAAATTGTGAATTGAAGAATGAACTGAGTTACCTTTAAGGATCTTGTTGCCCAATCTGACAACATAGAAATCCCCCAATGCAGCACACAGGAAAGAGAGATTCTGGGGGCATGGCATTAGACTTGGTGCCGGAGGGATCTTCTATCAATTTTCAGATTAGCTCCATATAAAATAAGAGGCAAGATTTAGACTATTCTAATCGGTGATTCCACAATGAATAACATTGTCATACCATATTGCAACTCATATTGCAATTGAACCAGATGCGCCCTAGGGAGGAGGAGTTGCTCATTTCCTATTTCTATCCTCTCAAAATTTTTGAAGAAATAAAACTAGCACTGGCTTTCTTGACTTGAGTTTCTACAAGTCCATATAGGTGAAGACGAGAAATGAGAATGAAGTCTCTAATACCTCTTATTTTTTAAGGCTCATTAAGACTCCTAACATTCCAACAAATGACATGAATTATTTGATAACCACCAAAGGGGTTTCGGTTCTTTTATGCTTGTGTTGTTTCTTTTTCTCTATAGTACCCAATTGTGCTTTACATCCAGATCCCTCTATGCCTTCACCTTTGTTATAAGTTAATCCCAAAACCAAATCAGCATCCTCCCCCATTTTCACTTCATCATTAACCAATTTTAACTCAGGAAGATTACTAGATGGGCAAGCAATTGAAGAATGAAAATCATCACTGATATGAGGACTTCTATCTTCCTAAAGAGCCGAGGAGCTACTAGTGTGAATCATCCTGTTGGCGGATGGGAGACGGCCAGAAGGGGGTTCAAGCTCATTTGATAGTTTAGAAGGTGTCAGCTCCATGGGAGGCACCCAAGGAATAAGTTCCTTGTGTTCAGTCAGAGCACGGGCTGTAGGATTATAAACTTGCTTGGATTTTATATGACACTTGTTCAAGCTATATCCAAGCGACTTGCAAAGTTGGCAACTGGAAGGTGTCAGCTCCATGGGAGGCACCCAAGGAATAAGTTCCTGTTGTTCAGTCAGAGCACGGGCTGTAGGATTATAAACTTGCTAGGATTTTATATGACACTTGTTCAAGCCATATCCGCGCGACTTGCAAAGTTGGCAACTGGAAGGTTTCCATGGGTATTCACTCCTAATATGAGTTAGATATCTTGATATCGAGTTAGACCCATCACTAAGGCGATATATTTCAGCAGAAGAGCTTCCTTTTCAATTTCCACACAAATCTTAGCATAACGGACACATTCAAGCTGCTCCGTTTTTCTGTCAGTGTGTAGTGGCGTATTCACAGCACTAGCTATGTAGCTAAACCCTTCAAGGGTAAGGAAATTCCAGAAGAATGCCATAGATATCAACCTCAATAGACAAGGTCTTATGGTCGTTCTTGGAAGGAATCATGTCCAGGTTTCACATCTTAAGAAAAATAGGCTTCCCATTGAGGATTCAAGGATCATTATCAATTACCATCATAATATGTCATCAGAATTTTCTGAGGTGAAGAAAAAACAATTAGAGTCCACTAGAATTAGTTTCATATCAAATCTTGACCATAATTTCTTGATGGTAGCTTCCACAGAAGGGAATGCTAATTTCTTATGTATGAAGTATTCAGTAGAGTATGTTCCCATAATTTAGCCCCTATTCGGTGACAATTTTGTCATCTTGGATGCAAGGCAGAAAGAAGTATAAGGGGAAAACTTGAAATCCCGAGTAGATTGGACATCTTGAGCCCAAGCTTTAGGCTCCCTAATTCCCAGAGGAGAGTCAAAACTAGGAGATCCAACGGAGAAACCAGTAGATTAGGGAACCAAATGTGAAGGAGACACAATCCTCGGCGTGTAAGAATCAACAACATATTTACCAGGAAGACGGGTTAGCCCCGCATCACCTTTAGAAGACTCTCGGCACGATGCGGCGGCGGCGGCCTCGCCAGTACTCTGCGCATAGATGGACTCCAGATCTAGGGCAGAGGGGGAGCTCTCAGAGGGACATAGGAGGGGCCTTCCATCCGAAACCACTGATCCATCTGAGATCCGGATCTGAAAAAGTAGCCAAAGTAGTAATAGCTCCGAGAATAAGGTCTAGATCTGCCGATTTCTCCTGTTCTAGAATGATGGAAATGCTCTTGTTGACTGAATCCAAGATCCCCCTTCCAATTCCATCTTCCCATCAACTGCTTTACCTTAAATATGGGAGAGGGTTTTCAATAGATCCTTTGGAGCAAATTAAGTAGCTTGGTTTTACACGAAGACAATAGAACATCGCCAGAAGAGAACAGAGGGCCCAAACAATATGTGGGAGAGCCAACGGAAACGACGGCCATTGCCGCCGCCGCGGTGAAGCAAAGTCAGGGCTTGGGTTAGGTTTCGTTGGGAAGGAGAAAGGTTTCGTTAATTTATTTATCTAACGAGATGAGGAAGGTCGAACGAGATGGAGGAAAAGCCCGAACAGGCCACGTTAAATAAATAAATTAAATTCAAGTCCAACTGAATTTGATTAGATTATAATCAAAGGTTAGGCATTTCAACGAGCCAGGAAATATTCACATGAATAAACTCGTTTACAGGCTTGCAAGTACATTTATTTAACAGCTCATAATTTATTTTTTATGGGTTTATATATAATTTCTTTAAAGTCTTATTATTAGTTTGTTTAAAAGACACAGTTTAACTTATTTATAAATTTGGACTTAAAAACAATTTAATATGGACTCAATTTAGTTCATTTAAATATGTAATATTAAACTCATAAGCATGGTTTAAGTCTATAATTTATATTAATTAAAGTTTAAGCTAAAAAATAAAGCTCAATTTGAACTAATTTATAATATAAAAAACAAAGTCAAGTTTGACGATATCCAAGTTCAAATCATCTTAACTTANTACTGGTATAAGCAATATCGATATTAGTATTCTTATCCATGGTTCCACGAATAGAATTATGACTGCCATTTTGATCAAATGGCTAACAAATACTTAGTTTTGCTGCTTAACATCACACGGCCTTCTATTTCTCGAAGTTGAAAGTGTGTTTGTAACAAAGAGAACTATTCCATGCCATTTCAATCCTATACATCTCATGCTCGTTCTTCCTATATGATTAAGCTGCATTATGTAATCTCTTCCCATTCATAGAATATCGTGTTTTCATCGCGCCCATCTCACTTGAAAACTGGGCATCCTTCGACAATGATACCTGGAGCAGTTGGGCATGAAGCGAGAGGGCAATGGTCGATCTCCGTTCCCCACCACTTCAAATTCTTGTTCTCATTTTGAAGTGCCAAAAAGAGTAGGACGCCCATGAAAGCTGTGCCCGCGTCCAGGGCGGCAGATAAGACATAGTTGTACCTCTTCCACCATTCCTTCCGGAACCGGAATACGAAGTAGTTGAATATGGCACCCGTGATCAGCCAGCAGGCTATGTTGGTGGGCGTTGCCGGCGGCATTCCGGCAAAGCCGTAGGATATGACGGGTATGTTGACAAGGGGAATCCATTTGTTCTCGGGGAAGACTTTGCTGAGCAGCCAGACGGGTACTGGTAGCACTGCTCCTATCAGGAATAGCCAGACCAAGTTCCGGTACAAACCTCCAGGACCAAAGAGGCGCCTGGGACCGATCAAGCCCCAGATCACAGAAGCATCGAAGGTGACCCGGAATTTAGGGCACGTCCATGGGCTGTCGGGATGAAGTGCTTCCACGTCACAGATATTCTCGATGTTTGCCAGCATCCACCAAGCCACCGCCAGGTTCACAACGCCGGCAACCACCGTGCCTGCTAGCTGCACAGACGATCAAGCAAAATGAAGAAGATCAGCTACAGAACAACCTGGGCTTTTTGACTCTATTTGGTTAGACCGTAGAAAATTTCCTGTCAACGTTGATTTTAAATACAAAAGGTTAGTATTTTAATCACAGTGCTGCTAGATACGAAAATAGTATCTTTGTATTTAAGATTAAAAACGTCATAATTACCAATTGCAAATACATCAATGTGTATGTCAACGGGAAAGGATCAATGAATATGTCAATAAATTGAATGCTGAATGAAGATATATTATTAAGGGTATTTTGGACATTTCACAAATGTCAATGGCGAAAAGCCAACTGCCTCATCCTAAAAAATTCGATTGAAATCACGGGTAAAAGTCTCAAACGAGAAAGATCCATTTCTTAAAGAGATAAAAGAGGTTATTTTTCAAATCTAGATCATTTATTTTTAAATAGATAGTTATAATTTAATAACCAATTTTAATTAATTTTTAAATATTAAAAAATATATATATATTACAGTCATCTATTTAAAAATAAACGATCTAAATATAAATAATAAGTTTGCCTTATTTTTTTTTAGGGAATGCTTTTACCTTGCATTTTCTAAGAAATAGAGCCCTCTTAATTCCCTTTTTTTTTTTTTGTGAAGATCCAGTCCGATCCAAAATCGCTAAAATTATGAATTTGGTTTCAAACGGATGTATACCTGAGCTGTGTACATGCATCTAGGGGGAATTTTCATGTAGTGGCCGAGCTTAAGGTCAGAAAGGAATGACAGCGCGTGAACCGTGCTGATTCGCCCATAAATCTTGAACAGCAAACTCGCTATCGGTTTCCCAGGAAGGACATAGCCGAATATGAACTGTGCTATTATGTCGTAACCTGGTTGCTGCAACAAAGCCAAAATTATGTCATCTAGAGAAAAATTCAGCATAATCAGAGCCATTTTATTCAGCACAAGCAGCTACAAAAACGGCTAACCAGACATGCTCGGTCATGGATTTCAGATTTGTCCTCATGAAGACTTTTTGACGGGAAGAATGGACAATGACCGACTAGAACTCATCTAGACAGATATCAGGTTAAGGATCAAGATAATTCTCCAATACTATGTTAAGAATTCAAGGTATAGATCCATATATACTTAGAGGGGGTGAATAGATGCAACTGTAATAGATTAAAAAAATACCCAAAAGAGACACATAAGTTAATTATTTTTGATCAAACAAATGAAAAGGTCACAAGAACTTTATAAGGTTTAAACCTTAGCAGATCATCATAATCATCACATCATTTTACTATTTAAATTATGGGAAAAATATTAATAACATACCCAAATTCATGCCCAATATTCTTTTCTCGAAGAACTTGAAACCGAATTCTCCCAGTTCACCCTTATATTTCTTCCTTCATGAGAGTCATGGAATCAGCGTGGGAAGTTAGATTGTATATAGTTTTTTTTGGAGGCTTTTTAAATTCAAAAATAATGAAAAGTTAAGAACACTTCTTCAAATTCAAATGTGAAAAATTGCCCATCATAATCCAAAGAATCGTGACTCATTATTCTAAACTAACGACAAATAATTCTGTCATTGTATAGGTAGGAAGATGGCCGATTTTCTAATTATAAAAATTATAATTCTTTCCATCAAAATTAGGCTAATTAATAAAATATTTTATCTAATAAAATCATAGTGGATTATCAGGAGGCATTGATTATCGAGATAGCACAATACCTGGTTGGTAGTTGCTTGAATGACACCTATGGGAAGTGTCACAACCAAAGCCAAGGCAAAGGCAAAGAGCATTCCCCACCAAGGTAGCTGCACCTGATCGTGGTACACAAACGACATCAAGAGGGCTAACAAGATGCTTCCGACTAACAAGACAACAAACCAACATTCGGGGACTTGCTCGTATCTTTTCATTAGCTTAGCATGGATGTCCAATTTAGCATTTTGCATCACCGATCGGCTCTGCCTCCAAATATCCCTGCATTTGATCAAACATGTCAAAGTCGAGCTGAATTTCAATGCATTCAAGCTAGTTTGCCTATGTCATTTGAGCTCTAAGGCCTTGTTGAAGCTCGGTTCTTCTAGTTACTGGCTAAACTCTTAAGAAGTTTTGACAAAAATTGTAAGATTAGTATGGTTTAGGACAATAATCATATGATGCAACCTTTCATTAAAGTTACAGCTACTTGAACGTTTAATAGCTTGAATGAACAACCAAATTGTGATATAAAATAGCCATTTATAATTAAAATCCGGCATATTTAACCCGGCCACAATCATTTTGATTTCTAAGTGTTTTTATTTAAAATTACATGAAAAATACTTAAAATATAAAATATTACAAAAAAAATATTTTTCACATAAAAATATTAATATACAAATATGGTTTGATGTGATCAATAAAATTTCTGAACGGACATGTCGATCCGGATCAATTTTGAACCGGTCCACTTTCAGGCTTGTTCATTCAACTCCGACCAGCGATAATATAGAAGAAAGGAAATTATTGAGATGCTCTGTTCATAACCCTTATCGACCCAAATTCCTTCCATACAAAACTGCTCAAGAAATTAATAATTTAAACCCCAAAAAAAGAGGTGAAAATTTAAGCGTACCTGCCATGGAACAGAGCCACATGGGTTAGAGTAGCTGTAAACCTCGCAAATCCGGAGCCGATAGAGAGCGCAAACAACGGACTGAGATAGAGCTTCCCGTAATTTTCATAAGCAGCGACGTCAAGATCCTGGTGAGGGGTCAAGATCTTCGTGGTGTCGTATTTAAGACCGTTCGATCGGAAGAGCTGGTTGGAGAAAATTGGGAATTTCTTCGCGTCGAAGGTGTTGAACTTCCAGTAGCAGAGAGGAACGATTATGTAGACGAACATGATGAAGCCGATCCCCACATTGACGATGGAAAACCAGGGCGCCACGAGCGGGCTGCCGTGGTACGCTGTAATGCCGGCCCAGTCGAAGGTGAAGGCGCCCAGGCCCAGCCCGTGGTAGCCCGACCCGATCTGTTGGGCCGTGATGCTGCGTGGCCAGACCCAGCAAACCCATGAGAAGAAGGTGAGTACGGGAAGCAGGTACCCTGGAAGAGCGTAGTAGACGAAGCTTGCTGCGAAGAAGATGAGGAAGAATTGCATCCGGGTCAGCCCTTTTGATTTCGGTTCCTTCTCATGGAGTGCTCTGTTGGTAGAAAGCAATTAAACTAAGTAGAATTAATTTTTAATTTTAATTTTCTTAATAATACTATTTAACAGCGTATAAGTTAAAAAATCACCATAGAAGAATAATTTCATAATAAACAAGTATCTTGTATGCCATATTTTCCGATCAACTACTGTGTTAGTTCCAGAAAATTGATCAACATTTTTAGGTTCAAATGATTTAAAGGATGAATATTTTCATGCCTAAGCATACCTAAATGTCCCTTGGCATTTAATTGGCTTCCCCATGAAATTTGAAGAAAAGCCTTAAAAAAATGGTGAAAATTGATTGGGACTTAATTTCTGACTGTATTCACCCATAATATCTGTTGCATCCCGGGTCCGTGATTGCTGTACGGATTAGGGAGCTTTCGGATTCCTGATCACGAGGTTGCGTCAAGACAAGGGTCCGGTCTCCGTATCTCTTAACTTGGACCTGCACAATACAAACAACAAACAGAGGTCAGAGGTCCGGCGGAATTTCTCCCACCACGGCCTCTCCGACGCTCAAGTCAGCAGATTCCCGCAATGAACAAAAATGGCACACGTGGTAGACGGCACGCGGATGAATGCTGATGAAACGTGAGTGATGTATGTGTTTTGGTGTGTAGGATGCAATGAGCAGGATGCGGAAGGCGTGGCTTCCTTAATGCACCACAGTAGGTGGCTAACTTCCCGCTGCCTGAATGGACTTGGGGATTGTGATCGTGAGAGAAGTGGGCTTGTTCGTGGTCACCGGACGTGAGTCTAGTCTCAGTTTGATTGCTTTCTCTCTTGTGATCTATTCAGAGGAGGAAGGATCAAGATCCTTCTCTCTGTGGGGGAATGGAGCTCTTATAGGCTCCTCCCCAGTGGACTCTCGGCGTCAGAGTGCCCATTACTAGGGTTTTCTTGCCCTTGGTCACTGTTGTTGACCGCCGGTCATGTCGGCTATCGTTTTACGGTGGCGGGCATGCTTCTAAGCGCTGCTGGCCACGCCTAGTCTCCCTTTGAATTGGGATTGGCTGGCTGCCTGCGGGCGGCCACCTGAGCCGTTGTCGCAGTGCTGGCTGTTTCCCCCATTGACTGATTTTTCCTCTCTCCTGCTTGTTTTCCAGCAGCCCATTAATGCGTTATAGGGCGTCCGTCGCTTTCTACCAGTTGGGCGCCACGTTGATTCCCTATGCAGATGGGCTAGGCTAGGCTCGACATTGCTCGTGGGCCTTGACATGGGACCCAACACTAACCCCCCATGCCTGGGCCAGCCAGTGGTCAGGCCTGGCATGTCTCTTGGGTCCACTCTGTGACCCCACAGCCTTCCTCGTTCCGCGCCACCGTTTGTCGTTTTTCGGGTTCACGCCTTCTCCAGGAGACTGCGCAAGCTTTTCTGGCGCTGTCGGAAAACAAGCAGGAGAGAGAAAAAACCAACAAATGAGGAAACAGCCAGCATTGCGACAACGGCTCAGGCGGCCGCCCGCAGGCAGCCAGCCAATCCCAATTTAAAGGGAGACCAGGCGTGGCCGGCAGCGCTCAGGAGCCTGCCCGCCACCGCAAAACGACAGCCGACATGACCGGCGGTCAGCAACAGTGACCAGGGGCAAGAAAACCCTAACAACGGGCACTCTGGCGCCCAAAGTCTACTGGGGAGGAGCCTATAAGAGCTCCATTCCCCCCACAGAGAGAAGGATCCTGATCTTTTCTCCTCTGAACAGATCACAAGAGAGAAAGCAATCAAACTGAGACTAGACTCACGTCCTATGGCCACGAACGAGCCCACTTCTCTAACGATCACAATCCCCAAGTCCGTTCAGCCAGTGGGAAGTTAGCCACCCATTGCGGTGCATTAAGGAAGCTACGCCTTCCGCATCCTACTCATTGCATCCTACACGCCAAAACACATACATCACTCATGTTTCATCAGCATTCATCTGCGCACTGTCTACCGCGTGCGCCATTTTCGTTCATTGCGGGAATCTGCTGACTTGAGCGTCGGAGTGGCTGTGGTCGGTGAAATCCCACCGTACCTCTGACCTCTTGTTTGTTGTTTGTGTTGTGCAGGTCCAGGTTAGGAGATACGGAGACCGAATCCTCGTCTTGACGCAACCTCGTGATCAGGAACTAGAAGGCTCCCCAATCCGTATAGCAACCGCGGACCCGGGACGCAACAATATCCATATTTACTATTTATATTCTACAAAATTTCAGACCAATTGAATCAAATCGGCCATATATCCGACATAATCGGGCATGCAGTTATAACCTTTCATCTCTCTAGTTAAATAGTGGTTTGGATATGTCTCATCTTTTTGATAAAAGATGCGAATATGGCACGTCAAACCTCTCCATATCTATGCCATTCCTTAAGAATAATAATATACCCCACAATTGACGATATAAAATGAAATTATGCCTTCATCCATTCTTTTTTGTTCTGGTCATGCAAATTGGGGATAGGCCGTAGTCATTCATCTCCTTCTTAAAAGGTGAGGCTGAGTAAATTTCAATCATCTACATATTGGGAAGTTGAGATCATCCATCTATATATTTTATAAAGAAGATAAAAATTATTTAAAAAAGTTTTAAAAAAGGTAATCTATTGGGCGATTATTTTCTAAAAAAAAGAAATATTATCATGGGTTTCAATTTTTTCTCAATCATCTGTGGCATTGCGTTTGAATCTCATTGCTTAACTTTCATGCACTNAATATCCTTTATTTCAATATTTCATAAAAATATATCAAAATTATAGTTGAGAAATTTCAATATTTCAAATCAATAGTTTTTTAATTGAATGATCATGAATTAGATATTAATAATTATTATAATGGAGAGAAAAGGAAAAAAAAAAAAAGGAAGGAAGGAAGATGATGACCTGAGTAGTTAAGACAATGAGGAGGCCGCAGAGGAAGCTCAAGCTCTGTTTATAATAAGTCTTCATGACAGTAACGGCACCAATCGAGTAGGCATCGCCGCCGCCATAAGACACCCCACAGTTCGCAAAAATGGTGATGATTACGTGCTCCTTGATGTTAAACGGTCCAGGATTTAAGGTGAAGCTCCGGCCGAGGAGGGAGAATTTCCTCGTGGGAAGAGCGGATGCCATGAATTTTCCGATGGGCAGGACAGCGATCTGGGCGAGGATGGCGGAGATGGTGAGCGGCTGCGTCCGGTAGATGAAGAAGGTGTTGAGGAAGATGAGAAGAATGCATGAACCCAGGCCCAGAAACCATGCCCTGAAGGTCATCACTGGAAGAGTTGGGTCGTCGGTTTCCGGCACCACTAGCGCCACCTCCTCCACCGGGCACCTCTGGTGCTCCTCTTTCTCTGCTGCCGGGGGCGGCGCCTCCTCAGCTCCGTTATGGTTCACCATGGTCTCCGCCTGGTCAGCTTTTGTCATTGGGAAGAGAAGAGAAGATTTAAATTATGCATATGAAATGTATCAGGTGATGGTGTGGTCGCTATATAGGCATGAAAGAGTCATATAAGCCGCCAAACTGTGCCCTTTGATGGGTGGCCAGGCCCGTGTAGCGAGTGTCAGTTTGTCAGCATCTTCGGCACGGTACGTCGAAGTAAAATGACTATATTGCCCTTGCCCGGAGAACTGTGTTTTCCGTTGGAAACTAGAGACAGAAATTATGGGAGTAAATATTATTATAGTCCAATTAGCATATGTCTTTTTTCTTAAAGTTTGGACTGCTTTATATTCTACCCAAGATTTTGTGGATGACTCATTCCATAACAATTATATTTATCCTATTATTTTTACTTTATTC